>WNWU01004442.1:0-13812 GCA_012654045.1 Ptyas mucosa | reverse complement strand
ATTCTATTCTATTCTATTCTATTCTATTCTATTCTATTCTATTCTATTCTCAGATGAGAAGTGAAACATCTTCAAGGAAAAACAAAATCTAATTGCCTTTTGAAAAAGCACCCTTGGATTTTCTTGGATGACGACCGTTATGTGATAATCCCATTGGGGTTATGAAGGAAGGCAAAGAGAAACTGGTGGAGTAAAGTTGATTTAAAGGTGAAATTGCTTAGCCAATGTGCAAGGGCCTGCCAAAATACATAGAGCACCCAATGGAAGCCAAGAGCTTCAGAGAAATTTAACATTTTAACTGACGATCTGGATTTTTGCAATGCAAAATGTGATTGTTTCAGTCCTTCTGTAAATTAGCTATTAAGATGCTGGCAGGTGTACAAGATGTATTATAGATGGCATTTGCCACCGGAAAGATTGCCAAAAATGTTTAAAGACAAATCAGCTAGATGTTGGAAATTCCACCAGATACCAGGGTGGTATGATCGCACGTGGTGGACATGTGTAGAAGCAAAAAAAAAATAGGGCAAAAATTCATATGTGGTTGGAGATGACACAACAACATATTGATCTCAAACATGAATTATTCTTTGCTGAGGATTTTACCAGAAACTTATAGTAAAGAAAACGTATATTTGATTGCTAGCTGGATCCCTGTGCTTCGCTACGAAACTAGGGCTTGATAAATCAACACTTACAGAAACGTCTCCTATCTTATCCCCTTGTCTCCCTCAGGCTTTCTAGCCCCTTCTCTCCATGAGGTTTGCCCCACAGAAGCCTGTCCTATTCTATCCCAGAGTTATTTTCAGAGCGTGTTATAATAATATAGGAAATACTAATGCTCTGATGGTCATTTCGAAAAATCCTTTCTTAGTGAGCACCTAGAAGCCAAGAGGAACATACGTGGCAAATTTCAAGTTTGTAGGCTTTACGGTTCTGGAGATTTCGTGATTAATGCATGAGTGGTTTTCGCTTTTATATATATAGATCAGGGGTGAAATGTAAAATTTGTTACTACCGGTTCTGTGGGCGTGGCTTGGTGGTGGTGGGGTAATGTGACTGGATGGGCATGGCCAACTTTTTTTTTTTTAACTTTTCAAAGCATTTTTTCTAATGCTTTGAAAAGCCTCTGCCGATCAGGCAACTCAGCTGGGATCGTCAGAGACTTTTCAAAGCATTTTTTTTTACCACCTCTTCAGCCAAGAGGTTGCAGAAAAAAATGCTTTGAAAAGCCTCTGATGATCCCAGCTGAGCCACGCGATCATCAGAGGCTTTTTTTTACTTTTAAAAGCATTTTTCTGCCAAAGAGGTTGTAGAAAAAATGCTTTTAAAAGTAAAAAAAAAAAACCCTCTGATGATTGTGTGTCTCAGCTGGGCATGGGGGGGGCGCAGGAATTTTTGCTACCAGTTCTCTGAACCACCCGCCGCCATTGCTACTGGATCGGGCAATTTCACCCCATCATAGATTCATGTAATGACTGCAGCTAGAATTGTATTTGCACAAAATTGGATGAAAATGTGATTAAGAAAATATTAGAATGTGCAGAAATGAATAGATTAACACTTGCAATTAAAGGAAAGGAAGAATCTGACTATAATAGTATATGGGAGTTATTTTATCAATAGTTAGAGAATAAATATGAAAATTAGAAATAAAAGCAGAGTAGTGAAATATTGAAAGTGTATTACAAAGTCAAATAAGCTAAGAAGAAAAATGTTACAATAGTAGATATGTCATGTATTAGTTTTAATCCAAGAATAGATATAAATAATAAACATGGTTGTAAATTTTAATGGTTATTGCACAAAAAAATTGTACTCAGACGACACACTGTTTAAAGAAAGATGAAATGTTTGTATTAAAAGAAAATAATAAAAAAAAATACTGGAAGATTGGTTGTTCACGACCCGAGCACAGTGGTGGGATTCAAATAATTTAACAACCGGTTCTCTGCCCTAATGATTTCTTCCAACAACCAGTTCACCAAACTGCTCAGAAAGTTAACAACCGGTTCTCCCGAAGTGGTGCGAACTGGCTGAATCCCACGACTGCCCGAGCACCTCGTGACGGGTGAGCTCCCGTTCTTGCCTCACTTCCTGCCAACCTAGCAGTTCGAAAGCACGCAAATGCAAGTAGATAAATAGGTACCACTTCGGTGAGAAGGGAACAGGTTCTGTGCACCTCGAGATACAGTCATTCTGGCAACATGACCACAGAAGAGTCAGGGGTGGGTTCTACTTACCTTTACTACCGGTTCGCAACTGGGCCGCGCAAGCGCAAAAGCTTCTGTGCATGCGCAGAAGCATTTTGATGACATTGGGGTCAGTGGGCGGAGCCTCCTGCCGGTTTTACTACCGGTTCTATAGAACCGGTGCGAACCGGGGGCAACCCACCACTGAAAAGAGTCTTCGGCTTCCTTGGCTAAGAAATGGAGATACGCATTACCTCACATTAATTGTGCTCAGGATATGGGTCTTTAGCAGACAGTACAAGGAGTCCTCAATTTACAACGAGTTCATTTAGTGACTGTTCAAAGTTACGACGGCAGGGAGAAAAGTAACTTACGCCCGTTTTTCAAGAACGATCCTAAAATGGGGCAAAATTCACTTAACAACTCTTTGATTTAGCAATAGACATTTTGGGCTCAATTGTGGTCATAAATCGAGGACTATCTATCTAAGGTAGTTCCTTGCTCTTGCTTAACCTGCAAACAGGGTTTTAAAATGTTTAATCTTTATTGATTTCTAAAGGTCATTCTTTGTCCCGTGGTTCCTGCTGGGGTGATAATCCTCACTATTACTGCACGTTGTGGCTTAATTTGTGCCTGTTCTCATTTAGGATTGTTGCAGCATCCCCATGCTCAAAATTTGGACATATGGCAACTGGCATGTACCATACTTTTCGGAGTATAAGACGCACTTCCCCCCTCCCCTAAAAGAGGGTGGATATGTTAGTGCGTCTTATACCCTGAATGCAGCCATTTTTGGCCTCCCGAAACCCCGCTCCGTGTGTCCCGTTTTCACCAAAAACAGGCCCATTTTTCACAAAAACAGGACGCGCAGAGGGCTTGGGAGGCCTGTAGAGTGCTCCTTGGGGCTGTGGAGGGTAAAAATAGGATGCGCGGAGCAGGGGTGGGTTCTAAAATTTTTTACTACCGGTTCTGTGGGCGTGGCTTATTTTGTTGGCGTGGTTTGATGGTCATGTGACAATTCTTTAGGATTTAGCAGAGGTACTGGTCTACCAGGCTTTTAACTGCTTGCAGAGGTGTAACGGTCTACCCATTTCTTCTTGGAGCGTTCTGATCTACCCATTTGTTTTTGGAGGCACCGGTCTACCCATTTATTTTTTGAGCGCACTGGTCTACCACCACACTGCCTTTTAACACTGATCAGCTGTAGGGCGGCCCTTTGAAGCCCCGCAGCAAGAGTTTAAACAGTTTTTTTCCTTCTAGCCGATCAGCTGGGACTCGGGAGGCAGCGAATAGATTGGGGGCAGGGCCAAATAAAAGGTAAGAATAACACAGGGGCGGGCAGCTCCCGAACAAAGAGAACCGGTTCGGTGATGTCATATCGTCACCGCTACTGGCTTGGCTGAACCGGGCCAAACCGGGAGGAACCCAACCCTTGGGCAGAGGCCAAAAACTATTTCTTTTCCTGGTCTTCAAAATCTTGGTGCGTTTTATACTCCAGTGCGTCTTATAGTCCGAAAAATATGGGTATTTATCACCGTTGCATTGTCCTGGGGTTATCTGTAACCTTCCCAGCTGTCTTTTGACAATCAAAGTCAACAAAGGGAAATCAGATCCGCTTACTGCAAAATTTACGTAATAAATGTACGAAATAAAATTTACTTATTAGCAACGTACATTTTGGACTCAATTGTGGTCATAAGTTGAAGAAAGCTGCCTCTATAGGGATAGAATCATGATCATGGGAAATGTTAATACCAGTTTATAAGGCCTTGGTAAGGCCACACTTGCAATACTGCATCCAGTTTTGGTCGCCACAATGTAAAAAAGATGTTGAAACTCTGGAAAGAGTGCAGAGAAGAGCAACAATGATGATTAGGGGACTGGAGGCTAAAACATATAAAAAACAGTTGCAGGAACTGGATATGTCTAGTTTAATGAAAAGAAGGATTAGGGGAGACATGAGAGCAGTCTTCCAATATCTCAGGGGCTGCCACAAAGAAGAGGGAATCAAGCTATCCTCCAAAGCACCTGAAGGCAGGACAAGAAGTAATGGGTGGAAACTAATCAAGAAGAGAAGCAACCTTGAACTAAGGAGAAATTTCCTGACAGAACAATTAATCAATGGAACAACTTGCCTCCAGAAGTTGTGAATGCTCCAACACTGGAAGTTTTTAAAAAGATGTTGGATAACCATTTGTCTGAAGTGGTGTAGGGTTTCCTGCCTAAGCAGGGGGTTGGACTAGAAGACCTCCAAGGTCCTTTCCAACTCTGTTTCTATTCTATTCTATTCTATTCTATTCTATTCTATTCTATTCTATTCTATTCTATTCTATTCTATTCTATTCTATTCTATTCTATTCTATTCTATATACACCCTACAAAAATGCAGAATTGAAAATATTGTGTACCCTGAAACATTCTTTTTTCATTCTGGTAAAATAATTGGGGTGGGGGTTTTTTTTGTTTTGTTTTTTTGGAAATATGCAACTACTGAGACAACATTCCTTTATCTGGTGAGATTTAAGCTCCTTTTAATGTTGCACATAATCTAGACTTGGAAGGATAAAAAAATAATAGTTTAGCAATGAATACGAGGCCTTCTGATGAATATCCATATGGCACTAATTTCAGTTTGTGTTTTCTAGCTGGGTGAGAATCAAGTGGTGGGACTGGAGGTTGTCAAACGGGCTGTTTTCGGCCTCTGGAGGACCTCCAGGAGGGTGGGGAAGGCTGTTTTCGCCCTGCCCAGGCTCCTAGAGAGGCCCTGGAGCCAGCTGGGAAAGAAAAACAGGCCTTCCCCACCCCCCTCCAGGCCCTCTGGAGGCAGGAAACAGCCTGTTTCCCTACTTCTGGTGGGCCCAGAAGACCCGAAAATCAGCTGGCGGAGCTGAGCTCGCATGCCTACCGATATGGCTACGCGTGTCACCTGTGGCACACGTGCCATAGGTTCGCCATCACAGGTATAGAGGTAGTCTCCAGCTTGCAACCATTCATTTAGTGACCATTTGAAGTGACGAGCCACTGAAAAAAGTGACTTACGACCGTTTTTCACACTTACGACCGTTGCAGCATCCCCATGGTCATGTGATCAACATTTGGGACACGTGACAACTGGTTCCTATCTATGACGGTTGCAGTGTCCCAAGGTCATGTGATCCTCTTTGGCGATCTTCTCACAAGTGAAGTCAATGGGAAGCCAGATTCACTTAACACACCGGGTTACCAGCAACTGCAAACGATTCATTTAACCGTGGCAAGAAAGGTCACAAAATGGGGCAAAACTCACTTACCAACGGTCTTGCTTAGCAACAGAAGGTTGGGCTCACTTGTGGTCGTAAGTCGAGGACTACTTGTATGGCTTTGGTTGTCTAGCGGATCTGACATTTTTAATACTGTCCTCAGAGTTTCTTCTCTTTAATAAAGAACCTTCTGTGAAGAAGTCCTCAAACTCCAAACAAAAAAAAATATTATTCTTCTGCTGGGGTGGGCATGGCCAGCTCAACGTCACTCGTGTTGGGGGCACCTGTGGTAGCCCGAGTGCTCTGCCAGCGAAAACAGGCTCCCAAGCTCTGTTTCAGCTGGAACGGCCTCCTGCAACCCTCTGCCCGTGAAAATGGAGCTTGGGAGTGCTGCTGTTGTGACCTAGGCTGAGTCATTACAAGACACAATTAGTCCCCAAAAAACCCTATTTTATCGTAACAGTTGAGAATTAACGTTCATTCCCAGCTGAGTCCCAATTAATTGCAAAACAAGTCCTTCAGAAGAAGTCCTTCAGGATAATCACCAACCTTTATCTTCTTTGACACCTTGCCAAAGGCCTTACTTGGCAAAGCTCCACGGAGTTCAGAAACAAACAAGAGATGCCATCTGGAAACAGAGTTAGCAATGTTGCTTTCCTGCAAAAGGCCCAAGTGCCTTTGCTTCTCTTTTAAGCCTTATGGGAGAGGTTAATCATCTCCTGGCCTTACTCCCGAGTCATCCCTTTTACTTTAGCTGCTCTTGCCTTCTGGCAGCTCTGCGCATGCGTGCACTAGGAACAGGCTCCTCCTGTTCGTATGCCTGTCTGCTGTCCGACTCTGGGGGCTCCGGAGTCCACGCATCACTCCCAGATGGCCCTGGCCGCATCTCTGCCTCCGATGCAGAGCCCTCCCGACTCCAGGACTGGCCCATGTTCCTCCCCAGCCTCCTCACTGTCTGACTCTGCTGCCAGCTTCGCAGGCTGCTGGCGGACCACAATAGCCACCCACAGTCCTCCCGAGCTCCGTTTTCGGCTGCGATGGCCTCCTGCAACCCTCTGCCAGCGAAAACGGAAGTCAACAGGGCCGCATGCAGCTCTCCCAAGCTGTTGTGGTCCCCCAGCGGCCTGCGTGGATTGTGGCTGATCCCGATGAGGAGACTGGTGTGGTGTCGCGCCAGCAGCCTGTGCAGCCGGCGCTCGAGTCGGACAGCAAGGAGGCTGAAGAGGATATGGTGCCACAGGCAGAGACTCAGCCAGGGCCTTCAGAACCTCCAGAGGCTCCTTCAAGTGAAGAGAGTGAAGTGGAGGAGCCTCTTCTCAATGCTCGAGCACGCAGGGCTGCCAAAAGGCAGGAGTGCCTACTCAGGAGGTCTCCTCGAGAGTAAGGCTTGGGGTTAATTGGCCAATCCCTTAGCCTATTTAAGTTCGCACACAGATAGCAAACGTTGCTGGAAACAACGTTTGGTCCTACACAGAGCATTTTGAGAGTGAGTTTTTTGTTACAATTTGATTTCTGGGGCTGATTGCCAACCCTTGTCAGATTTTGTTTAATCTCTGTAATTCATAGCAGGCTGATAAGGACATTTGTGATTAAAGCCTGCATTTTGAAAGGGGTCTGTTTGTATTAAACGGAGTTTTTGGAGCTGTGTGTGTGTGCTACACTTCTTGGGACCCATAGCTGGGGCAGAAAACAAGCTGTTTTCATTGGTAAACACACTGCGGGCCGGTCCTTCGCTGTTTCCAGGACGGCCATGGGGGCCAGATCTAAGCAGTCTGCGGGCCTCGAGTTTGACACCCCTGGTGTTAGAGACTTTAAGGATGGCATGCCACAAAAAAAGGAAAGATAAAAAAGGAAGCCAAGCTACAGAAAAAATAGCTTGATATGATTAGGAAGAACACATGCCACTGAGTACAAAACGCAAAAACATTTTATTTACTCAAACGCAAATTACAGTCACGGCAGGGAGAATCTATTTGTCCCGTGAGGGAGACAACCTGGTGGTTTGAAAGGACCTCTTTATAAGATAATACTTATAAATCTTCATGACGTAACTCAAACGGTCCACTTCAAGCACCTGAAAGAAGAGAGAACAGTTTTAGTAGGGCGCCTGAAAGATTAGACTGTCCATCCGTCCATCAGTCAGTCAATCCACCTTTTCACGTAGCAGGAAAGCAAAAGATCTACAAAAACAGCTTTCATTATTCAGAAGGCCTGTTCTGAACGCAAAGCAGACCATTTTTCAGGGTTTTATATATATATATTTTATTTTATTTTTAATTTGATTTATATGCCACCCTTCTCCGGAGACTCAGGGCAGCTTACAAGGCGTTAAGCAATAGCCTTCATACTTTTGTATATTTTATACAAAGTCAGTTTATTGCCCCCACAATCTGGGTCCTCATTTCACCTACCTTAGAAAAGATGGAAGGCTGAGTCAACCTTCCGGGCGGCATATAAATCAAATTTTTTAAAAAAATTAAAAACATTAAAACATTAAAACTCATTCATACCATTCATGGCCGGATCTCGCCAGATCGCAAGAGCGAGATCAACGGCCCCAGGCCTGCCGGAAAAGCCAGGTTTTGACCGCTTTCCGGAAGGCCAATAGGGTGGGGGCAGTCTGGATCTCAGGAGGTAACTGGTTCCAGAGAGCTGGGACAGCCACAGAGAAGGCCCTCCCCCGCGGGCCCACCAGCTGGCATTGTTTAGCTGACGGGACCCGGAGGAGACCAACTCTGTGGAATCTTACCGGTCGCTGGGAGCTATGCGGTAGAAGGCGGTCTCGAAAATAACCTGGCCCTGAGCCATGTAGGGCTTTAAAGGTAATAACCAACACCTTGAATTGTGACCGGAGACCAATAGGGAGCCAGTGCAGCTCGCGGAGAATTGGTGTAATGTGGGTGTACCTAGGTGCACCCACAACAGCTCGCGTGGCTGCGTTCTGGACCAACTGTAGTATCCAAACACTTTTCAAGGGTAGCCCCATGTAGAGCACATTGCAATAATATAACCGTGAGGTGACAAGGGCATGACGCTCTCTACATGGGGCTCCCCTTGAGGAGCACCCGGAGGCTCCAACTGGCGCAGAGTGCGGCTGCGCAGGTGGTTATGGGAGCGACATGGCGCTCCCGTGTGACACCTCTCCTGCGCAAGCTGCACTGGCTCCCGGTGGTCTTCCGGGTGCGCTTCGAGGTTTTGGTTACCACCTTTAAAGCGCTCCATGGCTTAGGACCTGGGTACTTGCGGGACCGCCTACTACCACCAATAGCCTCCCACTGGCCGGTACGCTCCCATAGAGAGGGGCTCCTCCGGGTGCCGTCGGCCAAACAATGTTGACTGGCGGCCCACAGGGAGAGGGCCTTCTCTGTGGGGGCACCTACTATCTGGAACGAGCTCCCCCCGGAGATACGGAGGATCCCGGATCTGTGCACCTTCCGCCGTATGCTCTCCTATTTCAGCAAGCCGGCCTGGCCTAACCTTCTCCCCTTTTCTTTCTTTTAAATTCTTTTAAATTGAAATTTTTAATCTGCTTTTAAATTATTGGGTTTTTAATTGTCTTGGGCTAAACTATTTAATTTGGTTTTATTTATGTTTTAACTTTTGTATCTATGTATTTTATTCTGTGCCTGTTCACCGCCCTGAGTCCTTCCGGAGTAAGGCGGTATATATAAATAAATAAATGAAATGAAATAAAATGAGTGACTGTGAGGAGAGCCTCCCAATCCAAGTAGGGTCACAATTGGTGCACCAGGCGAACCTGTGCAAAGGTCCCCCTAGCCACAGCTGTCAGATGTTGCTCTAATCTTAGCTGTGAGTCTAGGAGGACACACAAATTGCGAGCCCGTTCTGATGCCCAAATCGCTTTTGTTTCATAAACCAAGATTTAAGAAACCCCATTTTGGTAGGTTTTCTACGCCAGGCCTTCCCTTGACATGCTTTGGAAATGTTTTTAAATGCATGTTTGCAGCATTTTTGCTTTTAGCTCTTTCAGGAGAACAATTAACTCTGAATTTTGACAACAGATCTATTCTGGATTAAAAGAAGTGTATCACACGGAGCAAGGACAGACAATCTTCCTATCAACTCATCATCTTTTAATGACCCCATAATCCCTTGAGGGGTGGAGTCTGGGCAACTGAATGGAGCTAGCAGAGTGTTTACTGGCCAGATGCCCTTCCTGTCGCCAATGCGGAGTTTTGTTCAGCAGATATATTCTCATTGTGCCAAGAGAGAGAAATAAGTGGCCTCTACCTAGGATCGAACTCACAGCCTCCTGATTGTGAGGCGAGAGCTCAACCTCTAGGCCAGGGCACCAGTCCACAATCTTCCTATCAACTGCTTTGTCCATTTCACACTACCCCACAAAAGTCAAACCTAAACTGATCTGAGAGACTTCCGGTTGGCACTGCCATCGTTGCGGACGGTCTTCTCAGACCGCCAGCCCTGCGATTTCGTTAAAGCCGACTTGACAGCGTTAATCGGCTGTCTGACGGCTTCTAATCCTCACCTCCGGGAGAAGAAGGAGAGGAGAGCCGGTGGGTGTGGGTAGAGCTCCCCGAAAGTCCCTGGAATAATTCCAGGGGCTTGGAGGGTTAGAGCCCCCCGTTTCGCCCGCTGAAGCTCCAAATCCGGGACGACTCTGTTCTTACAGAGCCAGACGTCGCGACCAACTCTGCTTTCAAAAGAGAAACTAATTTATTTCAGCAGCAGACGGAGCAGAAGCAGGGAAACAATTAACTTGCAAGTAACCATACCTAGCTCCGAGGCTACATTGTTGTGAGAGGAAACTTTTTGAATGGAGGCTTAAAGATGGCACTTTTGAAGTGGCTGTCAAAGTGAAAGTTAGGAAACGAAAGTGCCTTTTGTGAACTGCGCTCTTAAAGGGCTATAGCTGCCGGGCTGTGAACTTGTTGAAAAATAGAGGAGAGACTATTTCACTTCATAAATTGTAAATCATTGAAAATATTGGGTAAAGAGGTTTTGGCAAGTTGAATAAGAATAAGGTTTTTTTTTCTGATTTAAGATGGCTGCTAAACAAGTTAAAGCAGTGGCTCCCAAGGGTGGAGGAGGTTCTCCAGTGGTGACACAGAAAGTACAACATCCGGTGGATACACAGAGCCAGGAGACCTCCTTGAAAGATCTTAAGGAGTTTATAAAGGAAGCTATGCTTAGTCAAACTGCAGCCATGAATGATCAAACAACAATTATAGATGGAAAACTTAAAGAATTTGCAGAAGAAATAAAAGCAATTAAAGATGTTGTGGAACAAAAACATGATGAAATAAGAGAAGGTATTATCTCAGCAGTTTCAGGATTGTCAAAATCTATTATTGGACTGGAGGACAGAGTAGAAGAAATCAATGAGGCTAATTTGAATCTGGAAAACAAAGTAGGAGAGATTGGGGCCAAAACAGAAAGGGTGGATGAAGATGTAATTATGTTGCAATATAGATCAATGGAATTTGCCTTGAGACTGAGAGGGCTGAAAGAAAATAGCAGTGAAAACTTAAGAGATATCTGTGCTGAAGCCCTATCAGTGATAATTGAAGAAAGGCCAGAACATATTGCAATTCAGATTGACAAAATTTACAGGGTTAACTCCTGGGTGGCGAGACAAAAGCAGTTGCCAAGAGATGTGGTGATTTATTTCACATACAGGAGGATTAGAAATGATATCTTACAAGCCTCATATAAAAATAAGCTTCAAGCAGATGGAAAGGAAATAATTGTCCTGAAAGAAATTCCCTCCAAGATGTTAAGAGATAGAAAAGACTTTGGATTTTTGGTCAATGAGTTGAGAAACCGACAAATCCAATACAGATGGGATGTCCCAATTGGCTTAACAGTGAATTATGGAGGAGAGAAATATCGCTTAAATTCACCTTGGAAGGCAAAGGACTTTTATGTTAATATTTTAAAGGCCGGATATCCATCCTCATCTGGAGAAGGCAGAAAGGAAAAGAAGAAGCAGACTCCACAACAAGAAATAGAAGGGAAGCAGGTTCAAACCTATGCGGAAGTTGCAGCTGGAGGAATTGGTCTGGAGGATGATTTAACCCAATTTGAGCCCCTAAAACTAACTTCTGATCCACCTAAGAAGCTGGAGGAACCAAAAGACCAGCGAGTGACACAAGCAATTTACAGACTTCAAGGAAAACTGAAGGAGCAACAGTCTCAAGCGGTAGCCCAAGTGGCTCAAAAAACAGAAGCAATGGGAGGAGCAAGGCCTAAGAGTAAGATTGAAGGAGATCTTCAGTGCATGCTCACTAAGCTTCGGGGGCCAAAGATGGCAACTAAATTTCTATCCTGGAATGTTAACGGCTTAAACTCACCACAAAAAAGAAAGAAGATATTTCACTATTTGAAACAATTTAAGAATGATGTTATTTGCTTGCAAGAAACGCATATTAGAACTTTAGATCAAAAATATTTGATAAATTCAAGATTAGGTACTCACTTTATTGCGTCAACATCTGAAAAGAAGAATGGCCTCGTTATATACGTTAAGAAGGGTATACCAGTTAGTTTAATTGAAGCAGACACTCAAGGTAGATATATTGCAATTGAACTATTGACTCAGAATGGAAAAGTGCTTCTAATTGGAATTTATGCCCCTAATCAACAACAGGACAAATTTTGTAAATTTTTGCATAACAAGATATTACAATGGGACTATAGATCTTTTTTAATGATGGGTGACTGGAATGGTGTAATAGATATCAGGAAAGATAAAAAAAGTCTGTCTAAAACATCTGCATGCTCAAAAATACCCAAATCTTTTTTTGACATGATGGAAGATATGGAATTAAGAGACATTTGGAGAGTAAGGAATGCGGATGACGCAGATTTTACTTTTTTTTCTGACAGACATCAATCTTTTTCTAGGATTGATTTTATATTAACCACAAATGATTTTCTTTCCAGGGTGAAGAAGGTGAAGATATGTCCAAGAACTTTAACTGATCATAGTCCGGTTTGGGTGGAATTAGAACAGGAAAGGGGAGAAAGGAGGTCTTGGAGGTTAAATGAAAATTTATTTAGATATGAAGAAAATGTGAATAAGCTTAAAAAACAAATGAAAGAATTTTTTGCTATTAACATGCATAAAGGTGCATCTATGGAGATGGTGTGGGATGCAAGCAAGGCCTACATGAGGGGAGTTTTAATACATATGAATAATAAATATAGAGTGAAACAACAACAGAAACGGAAAGAGATAGAGGAGGAAATTAAAAAGAAAGAACAATTACTTGTGGCTATTCCAGGAGATAAGAAACTTAAGGAGACAATAAATGTATTGCGACAGCAATTTAATATGCTTATGGCTGACCAAGTGGCAACTAGTTTACAATATGCTAAACACAATACATTTTGCAATGCTAATAAACCGGGTAGATGGTTGGCCTATACTTTGAGAAAAAAGCAAAAATCAAGAGCTAATGAAAAGATTGAATTTAGAGGTAAGGAAGTATATCAACAGGATATGATTAAAAATGCTTTTTTAGAATTCTATTCAAAGTTATATTCAGGGGATCTAATTCAAGGTATAGCTATAGATAAGTATTTAAAAGGTGAGAATATCCCTGATTTAACAATGGAACAGAGGGAGGGGTTGAATTGCTCAATAACTTCTGATGAGATTGTTGCAGTTATTAAACAGTTAAAAATAGGTAAAGCTCTGGGGACAGATGGATTAACAGCTGCTTATTATAAGAATTTACAAGTTGAAATGGTAGAACCGCTTAGAATCTTATTTTGTAAAATTCAATTGGGGGGTGGAGTTCCGCCATCTTGGAGAACAGCTTTTGTGTCATTGATTCCAAAAGAAGATCAAAATTGTGTTAAACCAGAAAATTTTAGGCCAATATCACTCTTGAATACTGATTATAAAATTTTTGCTAAGGTATTAGCGAATAGATTAATGCCAGTTATGCAACAATTAGTTCACAATGATCAGTCAGGGTTTATACAAGGGAGACAAATGAAATACTATGTTAGACAAGTTGTAAATTTACTGGAATATTTGGAAAAAAACAACCAAGTTCCTGCAGCGTTCGTGTTTTTGGATGCAGAGAAAGCATTTGATCGATTGAATTGGCAGTTTTTGTTTAAGATAATAGAAAAACTGCATTTTGGGACTTCCGGTTGAGGACTGAGGTGACATGGCGTGGTAAAAGCGATCGCTCTTAACGCCACTAATCGCTGCGTTTTGGGGACCCTTCGAGGCGTGGGAGCTTGAAGGGCTCCGCGGGTAATAGTGAAGTACCGGCAGGCTGAGTGGAAAACTGCAAAACCACTCTGCTGGACCGGCTTTCACGGCCGAACTAGCGCAGCGCGTCTGCTGTTGAATGGCGGACTCGAAGCCTCGCTAGTCAACGAAG
>WNWU01004441.1:2740-30989 GCA_012654045.1 Ptyas mucosa | reverse complement strand
TGCTTCAGGATGACCAACGGGCCAGTCCTGTGACTACTACAGTCCCACCCAAAGGCCTTGCAGGAGAGATGCAGGCCCAAAAGGCGGCTGAACCTCCCCTCCCCCCCAGCAGCTGTTCGGCTCTTGGTCTTACCTTCCAGTTCCAACTTGTGTGGCTCAGACTGCTATACTTAAGGTGAGGTTTGCACTCAGCCTTAAGAGTGGGGCTGGCGTGTGGGCGGGGTGATGTGGGCGGTGCAGCCATGTGTTCCCACATGTGGGCTGGATTAATTGCTCTTGGGGGCCATATTCCGCCCAGGGGCCATAGTTTGAGGGTGAGTGCAAAAAAAAATGCAAAAATTTCTCTGTGGACCACCAAAATTTTCTCATGGACCACTACTGCTCTAGGGCATTGCTTTGGGCAGAAGAACAACAAAGGGAGGCCTTGGGGCTGTTAAGTGGCTGGAAGAGAGAAGTTAAACTGCAATAGGAACCAAACTTGGCCCCAAGCACCAAGCTACGCTTAGGTGAGGAAGAAGCACTGATGGTGCATGCAAGGGCTTGGGGAACAGAAATGTCTTCGGGTGCAACCTGTGACTTCCCTGAAGATCTGGGGTTTTATAACAGTTTCTTCTCCAACGTTGTTCCTTCAGCTAGCCCCTCAACTGATCTCTTACCCTCTCGCTTCTTTTCTACACTGCTGTCACCAGACTGAAGGCATATTTTGCCTTCCTGCTGAACCTATGGAGAAAGAGAGATTAGTGTCATCCTTCCAAGTAATGAACTCAAGGCAGTCAAGACTCTGACAGTTTGCTCAGATTCAAGAAGCCCTTTATTGAGTACATCATATCAGCATTTAGATAGGTGAAGCTAGCTCTAAAGGGTTCCTGTGCTTAGGGATAGTTAAAAGAATAGAAATTCCCCACACCCCTGTGTCTTTTAGATCACATGGGCCAATCAATTCAGCCACCGGTTCCCGCCCAGCTCTGACAGGTGTCCATTGACATGGCCTTGGTTCACACACCGGCTGGTGGATGTTTTGACTAGCAGCTGAGGCACCACATTCCTAAGCTCCCCCCCCATGGCAATAAGCATGAGAAAGAATGGCTTCAGCTGAAGTAGTTTTGCAAGTTGACAATTAGAGGAAAAAGGAAAAGACAAGTCACTCTACTAATTCATTGAAACATTTAAGGTATCCTCTCTTGAACCAGGTCCCTTCCAGCTTTGTGGACTGCATTTTCCAGGATAGTTAGCAATGGCTAGAATTGGGAAAGTCTGATTTAAACCTTTTTCAGCTCTTGAGGAAGACAGGCAAATTCATTACATTCTACCATTGTGGCATTTCTGCCATCACTGGGAACACCTATCCTCATTCAATAACTCCTACATAGCTTCTTTTCCTCCATCAGCTAACTCCCAACTCCTCAGAGCCGCTTTACCTCCCACTCATCTTAAATCTAAAGAAAATTAGGCTTTTGAAGTGACAGTCTCCACAGCCATTCATCTCATTCAACAATTCCTAGCAAGGAGGCTCGGGATTTCAAGAAGTCATAAGTCTTGACTGCTCATGAGTGTATTACCAAGACAAAAAAAAATGAGGAAAGGAAAGCTTTAATCCTAGAATTTGTCCATTCCATTTGGGGAGAATAACTGCCTAGCTTCATTTTTTGAAGCTCCTGTAGTGGGTACAATCACTACAGCCAACTCTTCCCAGAGAAACAAATCTTAGAAATTAATTACCTGTATGTTTTTCTTCTCCTGCTGCAATACCTCAAGACACTGGTTGCAGAGTTGGACAAGTCCATGAAGGGTGTCAGCCACCTCTTGATAGAGTCTTGTGGCATTCACAGCTTACATACTACAAGATGAGGAAAAATATTACTTTGGGGCCGCACAACATAAAAAAGAGCATTTGCTCAAAAGGGACAAATTAATCGCAGAGAGGACCCACTTGGACATAATGAATTAATTTCCAAATATTGATGAACTACAATTCCCAGCAGCTTCCACCAAAGTTTCCAATGTATCCTAGGAATTACAGTTCATGAACAGTTGGGTGGAGGGACACCGATTGCCCACTGCTTGGGTTTTAAAGGGCAAATGAGAGAAGAATGTTTTTAGAAAAGCATTTAGATAAACATCTAGCAAGAGTTATCTAAATAATTCTTTATTATCTATGAAGAACAAAGGCCGAGGAGAGGGAATTGGCTTGAAACTCAACATATTTCTAGGCTGGGGTGCTGGGCTGCTTACAAGATGTTTTATAGTTGTTGTTATTGTTTTGATAGCTTAAAACAAGGCAAATGTTGTTGCCTCTCCACCTCCCTTCTTATGCTTTAGGAACAAACTACAGTCATCTGTTAATGCATATAATACCTTCTTAATGCACTTTTTAAAAAAATCTTGTTTTTCATATGAAAATAATTTATGCGACTGCCCTTTTAAGATGAGAAGCAGAAGGCAGCCCTGCGCACCGCCCTCTACCCTTCCGTGGCCCTGCCGTGGCTGCAGGGTGACCGACCGCCTACTTTACCAGCTCTACCACCCCCCACCACCAAGGTGTATGGCTGTCCCCGTGGCCCCCCTTCCACTGTTGCGGTGCTGGAGCGTGCTGGAGCGTCGTCATTTGGGAGAGCCTCCCCCATGCATTTTCGGTAGTATGTAGGCAGTCGCCTCCCGAATCTGCTGGAATCAGCGCCTGGACAGCCTCCTCCTGTTTACTATGATACTGGGGCATGCGGGATAAAGCGTCTGCCAGAAAGTTCTTACCACCAGGCACATACTTCAGGTCGAAATTGAAGCACTGGAAGTATTGTGCCCAGCGGACTTGCTTTGGGGACAATCTCCTGGGTGTTTGGAGGGCCTGTAGATTTTTATGATCAGTCCACACTTCGAACTTAGTTCCAGTCCCCTCCAGGAGATGTCGCCACGTCAACAACACCCAACGGACCGCGAAACCCTCCTTTTCCCAAATCGCCCAGCCTCTCTCTGTCAGGGTCAGCTTTCGAGACGTATACGCGCAGGGGTGGAGCACCCCATTTGGAGTTTCCTGCAACAGGACAGCACCCACAGCCACGTCGCCAGCATCTGCTTGGACAACGAACATGAGGTTTGGGTCGGGGTGCGTTAAAACCGGTTCCTAAGAGAAGAGACTCTTCAGACGTTCAAACGCTTGCTGACATTCAATTGTCCATGGTAACTTTTGGCTGGGCTCGGCTTTTACTTCAAGGTGTTTTGTGCGCAAAAGGTCTGTTAAAGGTAAAGCCACTTGGGCGAACACTGAAATAAATTGTCTATAAAAGTTGGCGAAGCCAAGGAAGCTCTGTAATTGCTTTTGTGTGGTGGGCGCTTGCCACTCCAAGACTGTCTTGTCTTTATTTGGATCCATCCAACATCCAACAGAGATGCAGATGAAGAAATATTCAGATAAAATATAATTAGTACTTCAGCCGACTTACTATGGTGGCCATACCCATGTAACCAAGAAATTGTTTTCATTATAATGGCAAGTTGTCAAACTATGTTATTCCACCCTACACATAAAGCAGCATATACCATCACCTCCTGATGTCACTTTATTATTCAAATTCAATGCACAGGAAAGCTCACCGTAAAACAGTGAAGAGTACTGAAGAGGTGTTCAGGTTTTTTATCCACAGGTAATTTTATATACCTTAGATAAACAACAGGAATGTGGAATGTTTTAGAAAAGGAGGCAAAGAGCATCTACACAAGTAGTCTTCGACTTATGACCACAGTTGAGCCCAAAATTTATGTTGCTAAGTAAAACATTCGTTAAGTGACTTTTTTCCCATTTATGACCTTTCTTGCCATAGTTTTTAAGTGAAAGATTACAGTTGTTAAATTAGGAACATTGTTGTTAAGTGAATCTAGCTTCCCCATTGACTTTGCTTGTCAGAAGGTCACAAAAGCTGATCACATGACCCTGGGACACTGCAACAGTCATAAATATGAACCAGTTGCCAAGGAGCCGAGTTTTGATCATGTGACCCTGGGGATGCTGCAACAGTCATGTGAAAAATGATCATAAGTCACCTTTTTCAGTGCCATTATAACTTTGAACAGAACTAAATGAACTATTGTACATCAAGGACTACCTGTATTATCTTCTCAAACTGGTCCTCACCTTCAGGGTCCCAATGGAAGTAGCCATTCCAGCAAGGAGCCTCCATGGCACTGGAGTTCCAGTAAACAAGGCTCTGAAAGTAATTTCTGCATAGTTTCCTGATGCAAGGTGATTTGAGTTGACAGTCCCTGCAAAGATGAAAAGCTACAGATGATAACACAGCAAAGGCTGATAGACAGGGCCAACAAAATGAGAAGTGTGCTCCCACAAAGACTGACATGGATGGCAAGTAGTTTAGTATTCCGTGAAAAATTAACAAGCCTCATACCACTCCAAAAAAACCCTACTGCTTTGTACATTCTATACTTTAAAAATCAATGAATTTGCTATAGTTGTATTATTTAGCTTGTTTCTTTTAGTCACAGGGAACAGCGGACGTCTATACAACTGTTTCAGATAAGCTTTCATTACAATGTAAAAGTAACTAATGACGTTTATAAAGTGTCTTCAGAGGGAACACCCAGGAACTGGAAACACCTCATAGAGGCACATAGAAATAAAGATTAAAAGCAAACACAACCCCATAACATCTCCCCTTTTCTAATAACAGCAACCCTTTCTACAAATTGAGTCTATCGGGGGGTATGAACATCCACCACTCCTAGTAATGACTGGTTCTCTCACGCCTGGCTCTCTCATGCAGGCCGGCTCTCTTCACTCTCTCACGCCGGCCGGATCTCTTCGCTCACCATTTTCTGAGGCCTCGGATGTTTGACTATCACCAGACACACCAACTAGCTCAGGACTGTCATCAATGTCCGACGGGCATTCGTTATTATCCTTAAGTAGGTTTGGCTTAGCAACTGGCTCTGACCCACCCACTGTCTCAGAGACCCCGAGCCTAGCGCAACCAAAGAACGCTGAGAAGTTAGCATTACAAGCCCTGGGTTTCTAGCGATTTAAATATCCCGCGCCGAGCACGCCAGGCATAAAACCACGCCCCTGCTTCCAATTAGCAGTTCCGGATGCGCTCCCCAGCTGCTAGTCGACGCCTCCTCCATGGAGTTCAGCGGCAGGAACGTAGCCCATCAGAAGGTACAAACCCTAATCCCGCCGCAACCGCCATCCCCCCACCCCGCAAACGGCCGCCTAAACCCCCGTGCTACCAACCCCCCCGTCGTGCTTGAAGTGTTCGTTCCTCTTCACCCCACTCGTGCGTCAGCGATGTTGAGCAGTTAGCAGGGCTCGACAGGCGGCTCCCCTTCACCACATCTCCTTCTGTAACAGAAAGGTTAAGGTTTAATATCAGACTTAGGTTTATGGGGATGTATCTTATGAAATTGTCTAACCAACCTCCTTGCGTTGACATCAGACGCGGCTACCCATGATGCCTCCTCGTAGGGATACCCTTTCCACCGTACAAGATACTGAAGCTTCCCATATTTTAGCTTAGCATCGAGAATCTCCTCTATTTCATAATGCCCTTCTATTACAGGCCCTGGGCATTCTGGGGTATCTCGTGATTTCGGGACTAGCTTGAGAAGGCTACAATGGAATACGGGGTGGATTTTCCCCAGCAAAGGTGGTAATTTGAGAACAACCGTGACAGGATTTATCACTTTTATTACGGGAAATGGGCCTAAAAACTTTGGCCCCAGCTTACGGTTGGGTACTCGTAACTTAATATATTTAATTGACAAATACACCATGTCTCCTATTTGTAAAGGTCGAACTGGGTCTCGTTTTTTATCTGCTTGGGTTTTATACTCAAGGGCCGCTTTATCCAGTGCATCCCGTACCTGCGGCCATAAAGTCCGGAGTTTTTCAGCCCATTCCTGGGGCATAGTTGAAGTATCTGTTGTGTATTCTAGCTCCGGTATAGCTACAAACTCTCGCCCCATCACTACCTTAAATGGCGTTAACCCCGTACTGCTATGCACAGTATTATTGTACGCTACTTCAGCGAAGGGTAAGAGGGAGGTCCAGTCAGTTTGTTGATATGAAATATAACAGCAGAGATAACGTTCGATCATAGCATTTGTCCGCTCGGCCGCCCCATTAGTACTGGGGTGGAATGCAGAGCTAAGCCCCTGGGTAGACCCAATGTCCCGTAGGAAATTCCGCCAGAAACGAGCCGTAAACTGGACCCCCCTGTCTGAGATGATTCTTCTGGGCACCCCATGTAACCTGTAAATGTGCTGGATGAATAATCTGGATAGTTTCCGAGCTGATGGTAACCCAGTGCAAGGAATGAAATGGGCCTGTTTAGAAAACAGGTCTATAACAGTCCATATGACTGTATTCCCATTACTTTCCAGCAGATCTACCACAAAGTCCATTGCTATCTCCTCCCAAGGCTGGTTGGGAGTAGCCACTGATTGTAAAAGGCCTAAAGGTCTTCCAGTTTGGGGTTTAGTTCTTGCACAGGTAGTACAGCTCCTCACATATTCCTCTATATCACTCCTCATATGGGGCCACCAAAACTGTCTCCGGGTTAAATGAAGTGTTTTGAGAAACCCAAAGTGACCAGCCGGCTTAGTGTCATGACATTTCTGCAGTATAGCTATGCACATACTTTGTGGTACGTACAACTTATCCCCTTTCCAAGCCAGGCCATCTCTATGTGTTAACACGTGGGTATTGTTTTGTAACCACATATCTTGAGCCAATCCCTGCTGTAAAAGATCATGCCATGTGGTATGTCCATCCAGCCGGAGTGCCACGGTACCGTTTCCTGCCCACCCCCCTGGGACCATAGCTTGCACAATTTCATCTCTTTTACTATTGAATTGCGGCATCCGGGATAAGGCATCAGCCAGGAAATTTCTTCCCCCCGGTACATACTGCAGAGTGAATCTGAAACGTTGAAAATGTTGGGCCCACCGCGCCTGCTTAGGTGATAATCTTCTAGGAGTTTGCAATGCCATCAGGTTCCGGTGGTCCGTCCACACCTCAAACGGAACCGTTGCCCCCTCCAATATATGCCGCCAGGTGAGGAGAGCCCACCGTATTGCGAAAGCCTCCTTCTCCCAAATAGCCCACCCCCGTTCCGTGGGAGTGAATTTCTTTGAAGTGTATGCACACGGGTGTAACTGGCCTTGGGCATCGGACTGTAGCAACACAGCCCCGACTGCTACGTCACTCGCATCCACTTGTACTATGAACGGCTTTGATTGATCAGGGTGGTGCAGAATAGGGGCTTCCGCAAACCGGCGTTTTAAGGCCTCGAATGCCTTTTGACACTCTACAGTCCACTCTAGCTGTTGTCCAGGACGAGGGTCTCCAGTATCCTTTGTGCGTAACAGATTGGTAAGTGGCAGAGCGATTTGGGCAAATGTTGGTATAAACTGACGATAGAAGTTGGCAAAGCCAAGGAAACTTTGCAATTGTCGTCGAGTCCCCGGTGCTTGCCACCCTAGAACATCAGCCACTTTTTTGGGATCCATTTCAATACCATTCCGGGAAATACGATACCCCAGGTAGTCCAGACGTGTTTGATGAAATTCGCATTTTGACACCTTTACATACAATTTGGCTCTTAAGAGCCGCTTTAACACTTGATGGACTAGGTGTATATGTTCTTCCATGGTTTGGGTATATATTAGTATATCGTCTAGAAAGACTAGGACCCCACGGTATAGATATTCATGGAGAACCTCATTAATTAATTACATGAAGATTGCCGGAGCCCCTTGCAGTCTGAACGGCATGACACAAAACTTATAGCTACCCAATGGGCAGTTAAACGTGGTCTTCCACTCGTCCCCCTGTTTGATCCTCACGCGGTAGTACGCTTCCCTGAGGTCTAACTTTGTGAAATATGTACCTGTGGCCAGGGCGGCTAGAAGGTCTTTCATCAAAGGAAGGGGATACAGGGGCTCCACGCTGACTGCGTTCAAACCACGGTAATCAACACAGAGACGAAGACCGCCATCCTTCTTTTCCCGGAAAAGGACTGGAGCGGCGAGGTGTGACCGACTGGGCTGTATGAACCCGTGTGCTAAGTTTTTATCAATATACGCCCGTAACTCCTCCACTTCCCTCGGGGTCATTGCATACATATGTGGTTTTGGTAGCTTTACCCCAGGGATTAGTTCGATTGCACAGTCCGTCGCCCGATGTGGTGGTAATGCATCACATTCCTTCTCATCAAAGACCTCTGCTACATCCGAATAAACCGCAGGAACCCCAGGGAGAGGAGTCCCTTCAAATCCCGCAGACACGACCCCCTTTGTCATAGCCTCTTCCCTGGTAGTTGGCTCTGGACCCAGCTCTAAACGGAGTTTCCGGAATCCCCCCTCCCACCATATGGTAGGCCTCCACTTGTCCAACCAGGCTAGACCTAGAATGACTGGTTCAATCATAGTGTCCACTACCAGGAAACGTATGTGCTCCCAGTGAGCTCCGATTATCAGTTTCACCCGCTCTGTTACGTGAGTGGTCGGAGTACCCCCCAGCGTGGACCCATCCATTTGTTCGAAAGCTATTGGTGTCGTTAACGGGATTAATCGAAGACCCAACTGTGTAGCCAATGACCGTTGCATTAAACACCGCGTGCACCCCGAATCAACAAGCGCCTCTTGTTGAACTGCTAATCCCCCTTGTGGTGATTGCAAGGTTACCGGAATGAGAAATGGTCGTATAGGAGCACTTACCATTGGATCACCGTTTGCCTCTTCCTCGTCACTCTCTGCTACGACTACAGGTACAATCCCAGGGTGCGAAGCAGGTCCCGGCTCCTTCTTTGGCGTGTTGGTCTCGTTTGCCATCGTGACACCCCCTGCGTCTTTTTGGGGGTTATCCGTGCCCGACCTCGTCCGCTCACTGTTGGCGTTGTTGGACCTGTTGACTGTACCGGTGGCAGTGGGCATTCTATAGCCCGGTGGCCTATCTGGTTGCATCGGAAACACCGTAATGGCCGACGAACTGGTTCTGTGGTCCGCACTGCAGGGTCACTCCGTTCTCCAGGTCTAGGCGGCAACAGTCGCTCTGACATCCGTCGTACTTGGGGTGGGGCTCCGAGTCCCCTCACCCGAAATTCCCGTAGGCCTACATCCAGATCTATGGCTGCCTTACACCATTCCGTCAGATGAGGCGGTAGACCCCGATATACACAGGCCTGTCATAATTCACGGTCTAACCCAAGATGAAATTGATGGACCAGCATACGTTCAGGCCAAGCCCGGACTCTCCCTGCCAATTTCCGGAACTCCTTGACGTAATCCTTGGCCGGGCGGCCTCTTTGTTTCAGGGCTACCAATTCCCCCTCGGCTACCTGGGTTCTGGTGTCATCCTCAAATCGGGCTCTTAGCCCTTCCAGGAAGAGACCAACATCCGTTAACTCCCGAGCATGGTTGCTATGGAGATCTGCTACCCAATCTGCCGCCTCCCCAGTCAGGGTCGTTGTAATGGCCACCACCATGGACCATTGCGTGGGATAGAAGCAGCCATATAGGTCGATGTAGCTTAAGACCTGGCTCAAAAAAAGAGCTACCCTATCCGGATTACCATCAAAGGTGGCCTGCAGAGGGGGAGGGCCCCAGACTGGCTGTGGGCCCCACACCCCCTGCTGGCCCATTGGCCCCTGACCAGGATGTCCCACTGGCGCTGGTTGTATTGTGCCTCCATCATGCCCCTGCCCACTACGGAGGGCCCTTGACCCCAATTCTGCGCCTTCCCCCACAGGAGGAGTTACCGGTTGCTGTAATTCAGTGGCCTTCGGTCCCCCTATGGCAGGACCCAACCGCAGTTTCGGGCTTGCCAATCGGAAGCGAGTCTCCGTCCCAGATGTCCCAGATGACCCATGCCACGTGGTGCTGGGGTCCGTCCCCAACCAGGGCTGCCAAGACGGGGCATCCCGAAAACTGGCCTCTCCAAAGTGCTCCCGGAGGATGTCTATGGTGGACTGGCCCAGGCCGGTCGAATAGCTCCACTCACCATCATCATCCTCTACCCATCTCCTCTCCCTCCATCGGCGAAACCGTTCACTATTCAACGGGGTCAGAGAGCCCTTTGAGCCTCCGCTGACTCCAGCCAAAGCAGGGCTCTGCCACCATTCCCCAGCCTGCGGCTGGGATGCCACTCCCCTCGCCCGCTCTCCAGCGTCTATCTTCTCACCGCCCTGGCTGCGGCTGCGAGCACGTTCTTTTGGGTGTACCACTGGCGTTTGGGTTCTCCCCGGGCTTTCCTTCTGCTTCTTCTCTTCCTCCTCCGTCTCCTCTTCCGTAGGCTCCCTCACAACCGCGGCCTCCACTCCTTCTGCCATTCCTTTTGATAACGTTGTATGTAAACGCTAACTTCCTCTCAGAGACCCCGAGCCTAGCGCAACCAAAGAAACTCCACTCCGTTCAGCTCTTTCCGAAATGGGTTTATTGGGCGCTGGCGGCAGGCACACACTGCGAGCGTCTAGGACGCTGAGAAGTTAGCGTTACAAGCCCTGGGTTTCTAGCGATTTAAATATCCCGCGCCGAGCACGCCAGGCATAAAACCACGCCCCTGCTTCCAATTAGCAGTTCTGGATGCGCTCCCCAGCTGCTAGTCGACGCCTCCTCCATGGAGTTCAGCGGCAGGAACGTAGCCCGTCAGAAGGTACAAACCCTAATCCCGCCGCAACCGCCATCCCCCCCCCCCCCAAACGGCCGCCCAAACCCCCGTGCTGCCACCCCCCTCTGTCATGCTTGAAGTGTTCGTTCCTCTTCACCCCACTCATGCGTCAGTGATGTCGAGCAGTTAGCAGGGCTCGACACACTGAATGTGAGGAGTCTGGTTGCTCAGCCACACGCAAGTCCACACGGTTCCGCCGATATCGGGTTCCTCCAACCTCCACCAAATAGGAGCGAGGCGCCACTTGTTGTAAACAGGTACCCCTTTCCCAATGGCCAGTCCGATCTCCAGGCAGTGGTCTCATCCGAATTCACTCTCCCACCTTTAGCTCTGGCAGGTCTCTTGCAGATCTATCATATTTGGCCTTCACCACTTGCCTCTTCTGTTGTAGCCTTTCTGGGACCCCATGTATCACCACGGGCTCAAGCAACTTATTTGCCATGGGTAAGGACGTCTTTAATCTCCGTGACATTAATCTTTGTGCTGGGCTATTGTCCATACCTTCGGTTGGTGTATTCCTCCAATGTAAAATAGCCTTCCACGGATCGCTACTTTCGCCAAATGCTTTCCTACATAAGTTCTTAGCAATCTTTACAGCTGATTCGGCTTTTCCATTTGCTTGCGGATGATGTGGCGATGAAGTAATATGATAAAACTCCCATTCAGCAGCAAATTTCTTGAATTGCAGACTTGCAAATTGAAGACCATTATCTGTAATAACTATATTTGGTTGCCCATAACGTGCAAACTGAGACTTACATCTCTTGATGGTGGTCTCAGCTGAAAGGTCTGGAAGGAGGTCAATCTCCCAAAAGTCAGAATAGTGGTCCACTATTATCAAGTGCTCTTTCCCTGCATAATTAAACAAGTCCATACTAATGAACTGCCAAGGTCGGGATGGTATCTCATGTGACATCATAGTTTCTTTCTGTTGCCGATATGCATATTCATTACAGATGGTACAATTACTGACAAAATCCTCAATTTCGCCTCGCATATTCGGCCAGTACAATGTGTCACGGGCTTGTCTATAGCATGCCTCCTCACCAATATGGCTTGAATGGATGCGCAATAACATCTCCGCTTCGTCATCAGTGTCGCCACACCCAACTACAAGAATATCATCTGCTATAGGCTCAATTCTGCTTAGGCCACTCAATAATTCATGCTGCTTCCTTTGATACGTTTCTGGTGCTACAGAGACACCAAAGGGCAGCTTAAGCCACCTCTTTCTGCACCAAGGAGTCCAAAACGTAGTCATATAACTGCTCTCTTCATCCAGTTTGCACTGTAGGAAGGCATCCCTGGCATCAACAAGTGTAAAAACTGGTGCCTTAGGCAGCTTGTGCAAAACATCCTCTAACGTTGGCATTGGGTAATGTGATCGTTTCAAGGCCATATTCAAAAACTTAGGATCGATGCAAATTTGGATCTTTTCCAACTTCCTAATCACCACCATATTACTTATCCAGTCGGTTGCCTCGGCTACTGAAACAATATGTCCCTCTGCTTCATATTTATCCAACTGTGCTTTAACCTGTGACTTAATGGCTATAGGGACATTACGCGGGGCACTTTGTACTGGAGAGACAGCGGGATCAAGTTGAAAATGAACGTCTCCAGGCACAGACGCAATAGGGCCCTCAAACACCTCCCTATAAACTTGGAGGACTTGGTGCTTTCTCAATGGCCTCCCCAAGGCTTTGGAGGAATAGGTGTCAACATTATGTAACTCCCTTGGAATGGTAAATCGCATCAGTCCCAAACGCTCACACGTTGAGCCTGACAGTAACAGCTTTTGATCTACATCCACAATTTCAAATTCCAATTTATGAGTAACCCCACGTATGTTACACTCTGTATAAAATAAGCCTAGTGACTCCATCAGTTCCCCCGAATATAACTTCAATGTGGCACTACTAGGCTGAAGGGGCGATAGAAGAGACAGAACGCAGCTCCAACAGTAACAACAGCTCTTTATTAGAAGATCAGTAACCCAGCAGCCAGCTCATCAGACAGCTTCCCTTTTTATAGGGAGCTGTCAGACAGCTCAGCCAATGAGCTTCAAATATTTTCCTGCCGGTTTGGTGGACCTATTTAATATACAACACCCCTCCCCTCCTGGATAAGACATTGTCCAATCAGGTAACTTATTTACAAATGTAGTCACGTAGATAGGCAGGGCGTTGTCGAGCTCTAGTTGACCTGCGCAGCTCAGTTGGTTCTTGGGTGTTGGCCTGAGCGGGCGGACCTGTTGCCGGTTCAGTGCTCACCAATGGAACCATCTGGATTTCGTCGTGGGGCGTGGCTGGAGTTTCTAGGTCCAACCCTTCCCGGAGTCTGCGCTGGAGTCTTGGTTCCTCAGGTGGGTGTTCCCGCTGTACAATTGGGTTTGAGTTATGGTTAGACATTTGTTTGTTTTGTTGGCTAGAGTCTTCAGGGATCAGCCTCTTGTCGGTTTGAGCTATCTCTGGTAGTCTTAGCAGTGAGCTTTCAAGACGGCCTTGGAGTTGGTCCAAGTGCCGTCACCACAATCTCCCGTCCTCTAGCTCTGCTTTGTATGAGCGAGGACCCAACAGTTCCACCACAGTGGCTGGAATCCAGAGGGCTCCCCCAGCATAGTTGTGAGCATAAACTTTGGGTCCTATTTCAAATGACTGGATTTTCCCTGTTGAGTCGGGAGGTGTTTCAGCAATATAGTTTGGGTGCAAGCGGTCTAATTGTGAGCGGATTCTCCTTCCCATGAGGTGTTCCGACAGGCTTCTGTTTGTCGTGGCACAGGGTGTAATGTGTTTCACTAATAGGAATTTGTCGATTCGTGCTTGCCAATCCCCTGGGCCCATTTTAGACAATGCTGCTTTTGCAGATCTCACCATCCATTCAGCTTGCCCATTACTGGCTGGATGAAAGGGGGCAACAAGGGCATGCCTGATACCCTGCTTGGACAGGAATAATTCAAAGGGATTGGCTGTGAAGTGCGGCCTGTTGTCCAATACTAACACATTGGGGAGGCCATGCATGGCAAATAGTCTCTGGAGCACACGGATGACCGCCTCCACAGTGGTTGAGGACATTAGGAATATCTCCAACCACATGGAGTATGCATCGACCACGATAAGGAAGATTTGTCCCTTTACTGGCCCTGCAAAGTTGATATGCACCCGGGACCAGGGTGCCTTAGGGCAGTGATGGCTAACCTTTTTGCCATCGTGTGCCAAAAGCAGGGGGAGCGCGGTGGGGTCACACGCACGCATGCCCACATCCATAATTCTATGCATCTCGCCCCCCCGTGCTCCCCTCGTTTTTGGCACATGATGGCACGGTGGGCACGGTAGGCCCATTTTTTGCTCTCCCCAGGCTCCAGAGCCTTTCTAGGAGCCTGGGGAGGGCAAAAACGGTCTTCCTCACCCCACCCCCAGAGGCCCTCCGAAGGCCGGAAACAGTGTGTTTCCTGACTTCTGGTGGGCCCAGAAGGCCTGAAAATCAGCTGGCTGGCGCATGCATGAGTGCCAGAGCTGAGCTTGCGTGCCCACCGATATGGCTCCGTGTGCCACCTGTGGCACCCGTGCCATAGGTTCGCCATCACGGCCTTAGGGGTTTCCCATTCCTTAGCGGGGGCAGATGGAGGTGCCAGTCTGGATTTCTGACACGGTGAGCAGGTGGCGACCCATTCCGCTATGTTGCAGTCCATATTAGGCCACCAGATGAAGCTCCTAGACAAAGCTTTCATCCTGAATATCCCAGGATGCCCCACATGTAAGTCTTCCAGCACCTCTCACCTTAATCTGGGGGGTATGATAACCCTCTCCCCACACAACAGACACCCCTTAAGTACAGACAGTTCATTACAGCGTGTACAATATGGTTGTACATTTCCCTTCAATGGATCACCCAGCCACCCCCGCCAGACATAATTCATGATTTGCATCAAGTCTTTATCTTTAGCCGAGAGTCTTGCGATTTCAGCTGCGGTAATTGGGCCGGTAGCAAAATCCTCTAGCAGGAACACCTGGCATACAGGGGCAGGGTCCTCCACCAGGTCAGGCAGCCGGCAGCAGCTGAGAGTGTCCACGTGGCCCAGGGACTTTCCAGGCCAATGGACTAGCTGGTACAGTTGTGATCAAAATTATTCAACCCCCAATGCTGTAAAGGGGTTTAGGGACTATAGTGTACATTTGTAATTGTATTCAGAATGAAATCCTACAAGGACGTTTTACAGAACCAAATGCAACTAAAATGACATCAATTGTTTTTGTAATACAGTAGTAAATGTTTCTTTTGTGGTTTCTTCATTGACACAATTATTCAACCCCTTAAAGACTACCACTCTGAAGAACAGAGGTTCATTCAGGTGTTTTCGATCAGGTATTGAAAACACCTGTGGATGTCACCGAGCAGCAATCAAGCATAATAAGCACCAATTAGGCAGCTTTAAAATGACTGTGATACTCAGCTCCTTCTAGACATTTACTGGTGTGGTTACAAACATGGTGAAGGCAAGAGAATGGTCCAGGAAGACAAGAGAAGAGGTGATTTCTCTTCACAGGAAGGGCAATGGCTATAAGAAGATTGCAAAGATGTTAAACATACCAAGAGACACCATAGGAAGCATCATTCGCAAATTCAAAGCAAAGGGCACTGTTGAAACGCTACCTGGTCGTGGCAGAAAGAAGATGCTGACTTCGACTGCTGTGCGCTACCTGAAGCGTAGAGTGGAGAAAAGTCCCCGTGTGACTGCTGAGGAACTGAGAAAAGATTTGTCAGATGTGGGTACTGAAGTTTCAGCTCAGACAATAAGGCGCACACTGCGTAATGAAGGCCTCCATGCCAGAACTCCCAGGCGCACCCCCTTGCTGTCTCCAAAGAATAAGAGTCGACTGCAGTATGCCAAAAGTCATGTGGACAAACCACAAAAGTTGTGGGATAGTGTTCTGTGGACTGATGAAACAAAATTAGAACTGTTTGGGCCCATGGATCAACGCTATGTTTGGAGGAGGAAGAACGAGGCCTATGAAGAAAAGAACACCTTGCCTACTGTGAAGCATGGCGGAGGGTCAATCATGCTTTGGGGCTGTTTTGCTTCTGCAGGTACAGGGAAGCTTCAGCGTGTGCAAGGTACCATGAATTCTCTTCAGTACCAGGAGATATTGGATGAAAATGTGATGCAGTCCGTCACAAACCTGAGGCTTGGGAGACGTTGGACCTTTCAACAGGACAATGATCCCAAGCATACCTCCAAGTCCACTAGAGCATGGCTGCAGAGGAAAGGCTGGAACATTTTGGAGTGGCCATCGCAGTCACCAGACTTAAATCCGATTGAGAACCTCTGGTGGGACTTAAAGAAAGCAGTTGCAGTGCGCAAGCCTAAGAATGTGACTGAACTGGAGGCTTTTGCCCATGAAGAATGGGCGAAGATACCCGTAGATTGCTGCAAGACACTTGTGTCAAGCTATGCTTCACGTTTAAAAGCTGTTATAACTGTAAAAGGATGTTGTACTAAGTACTAAGATTGAATGTCACTTGGGGGTTGAATAAAACTGATAATGATGTGAGCACAGAAACGACATTTGTGGTTATTTCATTATAAATGTTATGTTATATTTGTCTGACCTACAAGTGCCTCTTTGATGTAAATGTAAGCAAGATGACTGAATGATCAAAATCAATGTCAAACTGGCCAAAACACTCAATTTCAGTGGGGGTTGAATAATTTTGATCACAACTGTAGCTGTACGCAGCCAGGAAAATAGTCCACCTGATCATTCGTGGGGGCAAAATAGTCGGTGTGGGGTGATCTCCTGCCAATAAGCCCAGCAGAGGCTTATGATCGGTGACAAGCACAAAGTTCCTGCTGTAAAGATAGTCATGAAACCGTCTGACCCCTGCGACAGTAGCCAGTGCTTCCCTGTCCAGCTGGCCGTAGTTACGCTTGGCGGCGGGCAACGTGTGATTGGTGGCTGAGGACAGCCCCGACCCTGAAAGCGGAGGCGTCACATGTCAAAACCAGGGGTAGAGTTTCACTGTAGTGAACTAGGACACTATCCGATGACAGGAGATTTTTTACAGCGGCAGATGAGGCCGCTTCAGCTTGGCCCCAGACCCAGGAAGCCTTTTTCCCCAACAGTCTATGTAATGGTTCTGCCACAGTTGCCTTCTGTGCCAGGAACATGCTGTAAAAATTGATCAAACCAAGGAATGCTTGCAATTCTGTTTTATTTTTGGGGGTGGAGGCATCTCTAATTGCTGCAATTTTACTTTTTGTTGGGTGAATCCCTGATCCGTTGATCAAGTAGCCCAGGAATTCCACCCACGGCACAGCTATCTGGCACTTTTCACACTTCACTTTAAGCCCCGCCTCTTGGAATCTTGTCAGCACAGCTCTCAAACGGTCGAGTACCATTTTGGTGGTGGCGGACACCAGGATGTCATCAAAATAGGGTACTATCCCAGGAATACCCTGCAACAACCGTTCCATAATGCTCTGGAACAGTCCTGGTGCCATGCTGACGCTGAGTTGCAAGCGGTGGCACTTAAAGGCACCCCTATGGGTGACAATAGTTTGCGCTTTGGCTGTACTGTCATCGACTGGCAACTATTGATATGCTTGTGCCAGGTCAAATTTGGTAAATGTGTTTCCTTTCCCCAACGAGAGCAGTAGGTGCTGAACGATGGGGACAGGATAGGTGCTCTGTTGTAGGGCCTTATTGAGTGTACACTTGTAGTCCGTGCAGACGCAGACTGAGCCATCAGCCTTGACAGGCATGATGATAGGGGTCTCCCAACGGGCATGATCAACTGGTTCAAGGATTCCCTGGCCATTTAGTTTATCTAATTCTTTGTCGATTTTAGGTTTAAGGGCAAGAGGGACCCTTCGTGGTTTTAATCTAATTGGGGCAATTTTGGGGTCTAGGCTGAAGGAAATAGGCATTCCTTTATACTTGCCTAGGCCATTGCTGAAGACGTCCTCGAACTCCCGGATCAGGTTGTCCGTGCTGTCATCAGCGATAGTGTTGATTCCGGTGACTCCCATGCCCAGGGCATCAAACCAATCCAAGCTGAGCAGGCTTGGCAATGCCCCGCCGACCACAGTTATTTTCAGGGGCCCAGAGAACTTCCTAAACTGGACCTGAAAGTTTCCGCTCCCTAGAAGAGGAATGCGGTTTCCTTGGTAGTCTTTGAGCTGCACCCTCTGGGGCCTTAGGTCTCGTTTCTTGATGCTGGGTACAGTCTTTTTTATCGTTTCCCATGAAATGATTGTTAGGGATGACCCTGTGTCTATTTCCATCTTGCAGTTCGAGCCCTCTATCTGGACGGTTATGTGTATCTTTCCTGCCATTGATCTTGTTTGCCTGATGTTGGTCTGGTACACCTCCTTTTCCTCAGTTGGGGGCTTCCCTCTGTGCCTGGGGTTCCAGGATGTTGCTTTCCGTCTCTCGGGTGTGGTGGCAGCAGCGGGAGGTTGTTTGGCCCGGAAGACTGTGGGTTGGCTAGCGCGGCAAACTCTCACCAGATGGCCCTTACGGTCGCATCTCTGGCATATAGTTTCCTTGTGTTTGCACGCTGCCCTGGGCTGTTGTCCCCCACACCCTCTGCATAAGGGCTGTCTTTCTTCCACGGCAGGGTAGGCTCTCTTTTTTTCGTATTGGAGTCGATAGATGTCATTTTCGTCTTCCAACAACTCAATCTGCTCGGCGCTCTCCTGGTGGACTGTGGTTGGGCACGAAGTTAGCGTGTTTCCTGCCTTCTGCAGGGTTGCCACTGATTTGTGTGAGACTTCTGATGCTCTAGCCTCATCTAAGGCTGTTTGTAGAGTGAGGGTCAGCTTTGCTAACAATCACCTTTACAAGCTAACATCCCTCACTCCACTGATTAGCTGTTCCAACAGTACGTCCTCCAACTCTCTAAATTCGCAATATGCAGCGGCCTTTCTAAGCACCGCTACATAATGGTTCACTATTTCACCTTCCTCCTGCATTCTGCTATGGAACTCTCGCCTTCTTACAAATTTGGATTGCACTGGAGCATAGTGTGCTTGTAGTGCATTTTGAAGATTGGCTCAGGGCACCGTTTGCACTGTGACTGGCACTATGAGTGCCTTGGCCGTGTTGAATACCTCGGTTCCACAATAGCTGAGAAACAGTGCTCACTTTCTGTTGTCCAACAGTCCAAGGAGGTTGCTTGTCTCCATGAAGCACTCAAATCAAATCATGTATCAGTCCCAATTGTCCGTGGCTGGGTTGAACGGAGTTGGTGGGGCATGGGCGGTCATCGTGCAGGCTGATGCAGGTCTCATTTGCTGTGGTGACAGCCTTTTGATGCCAGCTGGTGGTCCCCTCCTCTGCTGGGACTATGATCTGCTAATTATGCTCTTGTCCATCCTCTTGTTCTTCCAATCCCACCTTCATCGCCAGTGTTAGATCAGGTGATAGAAGAGACAGGATGCAGCTCCAACGGTAACAACAGCTCTTTATTAGAAGATCAGTAACCCAGCAGCTGACTCGTCGGACAGCTTCCCTTGTTATAGGGAGCTGTCAGATGGCTCAGCCAATGAGCTTCAAGTATTTTCTCGCCAGTTTGGCGGACCTGAGTGGAGCCTATGCTCCACTCCTATTTAATATACAACGTTTTTATTCTGTTTCTGTGAAGAATGTATCACATGATTCTTAACCATGAAAGCCAGCCTGGTGACTTTGGGACAGTCACTCTCTTAGCCCAACCCACCTCACAGGGTTGTTGTGGGGAAAATAGGAAGATAAAGTTGTGTTGGATATGTTTGCTACCTTGAGTTATTTGTAAAAATAATAAAGGTGGGATACGATAAATAAATGCAGGAATAAATAAATCTTGTGGTCTAAAGTGGTACAGCCCAGCCACTCTCTTACTACTTCTGTGAGAAATGTTTTAATCTTAGGAATGTGGAAATACACTGTATTGGTGAGGCTCTACAGGTTCTAGCTACAGAAAATCTTAGAAGGATTTTTTCTAGTGGGGCAGATGGAGCTTCTTTGAGTCATCAGCTTTTTGGGGGGATTCAATGCAGAAAAAGTGAAATATGTGCAAGATTATTAGGAAATATTCCAATTATCTGCTCTGTCCAGTTTTGGATGCTCATTGAAACTACCATGTGAGTAATCGGGCTGATAGGACTTGACAATCTAATGCAAGTCTACTATCTACAACACAGACAGTATATCATTTACCAGTCTGCTAAGAAGAGGAATTGAATAATGGATAAAATGGGAAGAAGGGAAAAAGAAAAGAAAGTATTGGAAGGATGAAATGAGAAAAAGGAAGGTGTTCTCTAAGGCAGAGGTCCCCAACCCCATGGCTGTGGCCCAGTACCAGTTCATGGCCTATTAGGAACTGAGCCATGCAAGCAGCAAGTGAATGAGCAAAGCTTCATCTGCTCAAACACAGGATTTAGGTTGCACATGAAACCATTCCCCCCTCCCCTGGTCTGTGGAAAAGTTGTCTTCCATGAAATTGGTCCTTGGTGCCAGGAAGGTGGGACCGCTGCTCTAAGGAGTGTATGTTGAGAGCCAAGAGCAGTTTTCCTAGGACCTCATTCCTGCCAGCACCATTGAATGTAAAGTATTTACAATAGACTACAGTACAATTTTATTCAGAAATTGTGAAAGAGCTGAATTGGGAATTTATACAATTCATGCACTATCCAAAGTTAGAGCATATAACTACTAGCACAAAGTCAATGAAATGGAGACTGATAGACTTCCGGCGGTGCCGCAACCACGTTGAGGACGCTCCGATATGAGCGCCCGTTCCATGGCTTCGTAAAAGCCTCCAATCAGCTGTCCAACGCTGTTGGAAGGCTTGAAAAGTCTCTCCCCGGGCAAAGGGGAGAGTGAAGAGCAGGCTGGTGGGGGTAGAGTTCCCCGAGAGCCCCCAGAGGAATCGCTGGGATGCGAAGGGTGAGGACTCCCCAGAAGCCAGCCAAGCAGCTCCGGACCAGGAATGACTCTGCATTGGCAGAGCTAAACGCCGCGACCACATCTGCAGGGTTTTTTCAAGATTTTTTAAAAGATTTTTTCTAACACGCAGGCAAGACCAGCCAGGAGAACCAAAATTACAAGTATTTAACTTAGCTCCAACTTTTTTGTGTATTGCCTCCTTCGGAGCTTTTAAAGAATTAGATACAAAATGGCGATTGAGGCTTGAAAGGGTGTGAAAGTGAAAGTGACTTTGAAATGCAGATAGAGCCTCTATTTGTAGCTAAGAAGTGACTTTGTTTCTGTGCTAGAAGGAGGAATTTTTTTTAAGGACTGTTTTGAGTAAAGTGAAAAATTGTTTTCTTTATTTGGCTGCTTTTAAATAAAAGGAGAAAAGGGAAGAAAGAAGGAAAGGGGGCAAAAATTCTTTTTTAACTTTAAGATGGCTACGAGACCTCCAGTAGTAAAGACTCTCCCTACAAAGGGGCCAGGCAGTGCTGGCAGTTCCCCTGCTCATACTTCAAAAGCTCCTACCCCTCAAACAGAATCACAGATTTTAACACTTGAATTGCTGCAAGATACTTTGAAAGATGCTTTAAAAGCTACAGAGAAGAAGCTTACAGCTGTGATTGAGGAGAGGACAGAAGGGCTTACAGCAGTGATTGAGTAAAAATTAAAGATATTTTAATACAGAATAATTAAATTAGGGAAGATATACTCTATGCATTTCAAGGGTTGGCAGCGCAAGTTGAAATGTTGGAAGATAAAATTGAAGAAGTAAAAGAGGCCAGCCAAATTCTGGATAGTAAATTTGAGCAGGCCCAAGGAAAAATTGAGCGATCTGAGGCTGATGTGACCATGATTCAACACAGAGAAATGGAGTTTGCTTTAAGAATAAGAGGGGTGAAGGAAAATAAACAAGAAAACTTGAGAGAGAAGATGGTAGCAGCACTGGCACAGTTGATGGGGGACCAGAAGCGCGAGCTGGACTGGCAAATTGACAAGCTATACAGAGTCAACTCATGGGTGGCCAGGCAGAAACATTTACCTAGAGACATTGTAATATATTTTACCACAAGACGTATACGTAATGAAATTTTACAGGCCACTTTTAAAAACAAGCTTCAAGTGGATGGACAAGAAGTGATGACAATGAAGGAGATCCCCCCGAAAATGTTAAGAGTTAGAAGAGAGTACTCTTTCCTGGTGGATGAGTTGAGAAATCGCCAGATACAATACAGATGGGACGTTCCACCCAGTATAGTGGTTAACTATTCTGGAGAAAGATACAGGCTCAACACAGTGGAGAAAGCAAGAGATTTCTACTTAAATGTATTAAAGGCTGGAAGGCCAAAATCGCCTGAAATTAAAGGCAAGAAACAACTAATTGAGGAGAGACCACAGGAGAGAGAAAACTTGCTTGCAATAGCACAGGGGGGCATTGCAATCTCGACCAGCCAAGAAGACCTTCTTCAGATACAGTTGATTGACATACCAGTAGAACCAAAGGATCAAAGACAGACTAGAGCTGCAACAGCTAAACGTAAAGAAGAGCTAAGACTGCAACAATTACAGATGGTTCCACAAGAAACTACCAAAACAGAAGCTGTGGGAGGAGCTAGAACCAAAGGTCAATTAAGGCGTGAAAACCAGCAAATGCTCCAAAGGCTTCAGAGATTTAAGGATGGGAACTAGGTTCCTAACCTGGAATGTTAATGGTTTGAATTCACCACAGAAAAGAAGAAAAATATTTTGTTATCTTAAACAATTTAAAAATGATGTAATTTGTTTACAAGAAACTCATATTAGATTACAAGATCAAAAATACTTAATAAACACAAGATTGGGTGTACATTATGTTGCAGCAGCACCAGATAAGAAAAATGGTATAGTTATCTACCTGAAGAAGGACTTAATTGCAAAATTAATTAAAGCAGATGACCAAGGAAGATTTTTAGCAATAGAAGTACTAATAAAAGGGATGAAAGTACTTATAGTGGGGGTTTACGCACCAAATCAACAACAGGATACTTTTTACAGACTATTACAAAGAAAACTGACAGAATGGAATTTTAAATCGTGCATTTTGCTTGGTGACTGGAATGGAGTTATAAATGTAAAGGAAGATAAGATGGGACCTAAACAAAGTCTTTTTACAAGAGCAAAATTGCCAAAATCTTTTTTTGATTTGATGGAGGATTGGGAATTGAAGGATGTTTGGCGGGAGAGAAACCCAACAGAAAAAGACTTTACTTTTTTCTCAGACCGACATCAGTCCTTTTCCAGGATTGATTTTATTTTAACAACTACTGATCTTTTCCCCAGGGTGAAGACCACGAAGATTTTCCTAAGAACGTTAACTGATCACAGCCCAGTCTGGGTAGAAATGGAGTATGGGAAGGGACCTAAACGGTCCTGGAGGTTAAATGAAAATTTGTTTAGATATGAGGAAAATGTAAAGAAATGTAAAAGATTTATGAAAGAATTTTTTGTTATAACTATGCAAAAGGGTACCCCTGTGGAAATGGTGTGGGATGCAAGCAAAGCATATATGCGAGGTATTTTGATATATCTGAACAATAAATTCAAAAAGAAGCAGGGGGAAAAAAGAAAATTGCTAGAGGATGAAATAAAGAAAAAAGAACAAATGTTGATAGCGAATCCAGTAGATAATAAAATTAAAGAGGTAATTAAATTACTTAAAGGACAATTTAACATGTTGATAGCAGATCAAACAGCAACTAATTTACAATATGCTAAGCATAACACATTTTGTAATGCTAATAAACTGGGTAGGTGGTTAGTGTATTTGATGAGAAAAAAGCAGAGCCAAAGGACAATAGAAAAAATAAAATACAAAGGGAAAGAAGTTTATCAGCAAGATTTGATAAAGAAGTCTTTTTTAGAATTTTACTCAAAATTATATATGGCTGATAAAATTCAAGATATAGATTTAGATAGCTACTTACAGAATGAGAATATTTTGTTAGCTACACAAGAACAGAGGGATATTTTAAACCAGCCAATAACTTCTGAAGAAATTATGTCTGTAATTAAAGAACTGAAATCTGGTAAGGCCCCAGGTACGGATGGTTTGACAGCGGTTTATTATAAAAATTTACAGGTAGAGATGGCGGACCCATTGAAACAATTATTTAATAATATACAACAAGGTGGAGTGGTACCTCCATCTTGGAAGACAGCTTTTATTTTTTTAATACCAAAGGAAGGACAAGATCACTTGGATCCAAAAAATTATATGCCTATATCACTATTAAATACAGATTACAAGATTTTTGCTAAAGTATTAGCAAATAGATTAATGAAAGTTATGCAACAAATGATACATTATGATCAAACAGGTTTTATAAGTGGCAGACAAATGAAAAGTAATGTAAGACACATTGTAAATATATTGGAGTATTTGGGTAGGAATAACCAGGTCCCTGCAGCATTAATATTTTTAGATGCAGAGAAAGCGTTTGATCAACTGAATTGGCAATTTTTACTTAATCTATTGGAAAGGATGAAGTTTGGAAATCATTTTGTGCAATCAATTAAGGCAATATATCAGGGACAAACAGCTCAAATAATAATTAATGGAGGCTTAACTGATAATTTTAATATAGAAAAAGGTACAAGGCAAGGTTGTCCTTTGTCTCCATTGTTGTTTATTTTATCATTAGAAATATTGCTGAATAAAATAGGTGAATCAGAAAGCATAACAGGAATCAAAATTAGGCAGCACGATTATAAATTACGTGCATTTGCAGATGACCTGGTGGTTACCTTAACCCAACCATTACAATCTATTAAGGCTCTGATGGATATAATCGGTTCTCATTGACGACTGTAGGAATGTCCAGCGGCGTGAACCGGGGGTAGTGTTGTTAGGATGGGTGGTTGTAAAAGTGTCCCCCGGACACCTTTACAATGTATGCTAGCCAATTTTAAGAGGGCCTTTAGTGAAAACTATGGTGATCACCCGTGTGATCCTAATACCTTGGAGATGTTTTGTATAAATGTATGGCCTACCTTTGGCGTAAGATGGCCAGAAGAAGGATCATTGGATCCAATAGTGATATCCAAGGTACATCAGATCATTACGCGGGATGGCTATTGGGACCAATACCCATATATAGATCAGTGGAAAATAGCTCAAAGGGCAGCCCCACCTTGGCTTAGAAAATGTCAGCTGGAATGTGTGAAAGTGTGTTTGATGAAAGAAAAAAATAAGACCAATAGAAAGATATTTAAAAGCAAAGTTTTTAGTCAGGAAGAGGAGGAAGAGGTTAGTCGACCTCCCCCATATGCACCACACCCTGTACCTCCAAGACGAAACTCCTATCCACCCCTGCCAGTGGATATGGTGCCAAGAACCATCCAGCCCCGGAGACGCCAACAGCAAGTCAAACGGGAAGTTAAGAGTGATGGGGAAGGAGAGACAGAAGAAGAATCTAAACCCATTGGTTCTCAAACTCGAAGCCAGACGAGTTTGAAGAAGGCAGAGACTCTGGCCCCTTTAAGGGAAGTCTTGAGTCATGGGAATGATGCCCAGGGACAGCCCACCATTCATCCCTTGCTCCAATATCAGCCGTTCACTACTACAGATCTACTTAATTGGAAGCAGCAATATGGACCATTTAGCAAAAAGCCCGCCGAAATAGTAGATCTCTTCAGTACTATAATGCAAACCCATAGACCCACATGGGGAGACATCCAACAATTGTTAAATACTTTACTCTCCATGGAGGATAGGGAGAAATTTAAAGTTGCGAAAGAAAAGATCCTATCCCGAAGGTATCCAGACATTGCCGATGCAGCACAAAAAGCCGCCGCGGCTGCAGAAGTTGATCCCAATTGGAATCCCAATGAGAACCAACACCAGACTCTATTAAATGGTTATTGCCTCTTATGCATAAACAGTTTACGAGAGGCAGCAAAAGGTCCCGTTAATTATGTCAAAACCACCATACTCCAAGAAAAAAATGAAAGTCCTGAGAGCTTTTTGGCCAGACTAGTAGAATCCTACAAAGTTCATACTGGGATAAACATAGAAGATCCAGCAAATAGACACCTGTTAAATGAACGGTTTATCACTCAAAGTGCCATAGATATCAGGAGAAAATTGCAGAAACTAGAAGGAGCTCTAGGAAAAAATACCAGTGAACTCCTGGAAGTTGCAAGAAAGGTTTATCTGAATAGAGATAGAGAAGAAGAAAAAAGGCAGGATGCTAAAGAAAGGAAGAGGACTGAAATGTTAGCCGTGGCCCTGGGAGGAATTATCTTACGGCCCAACCAATGCGCCATCTGTAAAGAAGAAGGACATTGGCAGAGAGAGTGCCCCCGTAGAAGGACGGAATCAAGAGGAGTATCTTACGGGCATAGGCGACCTATGTTTCCACAATTCCTGGAGGAAACATCTTATCTAGATCCGTTTCAGTCAGGTTTCAGGTCTGGGCACAGCACGGAAACGGCATTGGTCGCGTTGGTTGATGATCTCTGGAGGGCTCAGGACAGGGGGTGCTCCTCTGTTCTGGTCCTGTTAGATCTCTCAGCGGCTTTTGATACCATCGACCATGGTATCATGCTGCATCGGTTGGAAGAGCTGGGGGTGGGAGGCACCGTGTTACAGTGGTTCTCCTCCTTCCTCTCTAACCGGTCGCAGTTTGTGTTGGCAGGGGGGCAGAGGTCGACCTCGAGGCCTCTTATATGTGGAGTGCCACAGGGATCGGTCCTCTCGCCCCTTTTGTTCAACATTTATGTGAAGCCGCTGGGTGAGATCATCCGTGGTTTTGGGGTGAGATACCATCAGTACGCTGACGACACTCAGCTGTACATCTCCACCCCAGACCACCCCAACGATGCCCTTGAAGTGATGTCCCAGTGCCTGGAGGCTGTGCGGATCTGGATGGGGAAGAACAGGCTCAAGCTCAACCCTTCCAAGACTGAGTGGCTGTGGCTCCCGGCATCCCGATATAGTCAATTGACTCCATCACTGACTATTGGGGGTGAGTCTTTGGCCCCCACGGAAAGGGCTCGCAATCTGGGAGTCTTCCTGGATAGGCAGCTGTCCTTGGAGGATCATCTGACGGCTGTGACCAGGGGGGCCTTTTGTCAGGTTCGCCTGATTCGCCAGTTGCGGCCCTTTCTTGATCGGGATTCCCTGTGCACAGTCACTCACGCCCTTGTCACCTCTCGCCTTGACTACTGCAACGCTCTCTACATGGGGCTCCCCTTGAGGAGCACCCCGAGGCTTCAACAGGTCCAGAATGCGGCCGCGCGGGTAGTGACGGGAGCAACATGGCGCTCCCATGTAACACTGCTCCTGCGCGAGCTGCACTGGCTCCCGGTGGTCTTCCGGGTGCGCTTCAAGGTGTTGGTTATCACCTTTAAAGCGCTCCATGGCATAGGGCCTAGTTATCTGCGAGACCGCCTACTGCCACAAATGACCTCCCACCGACCCGTGCGCTCCCACAGAGAGGGCCTCCTCAGGGTGCCATCAGCCAAACAATGTAGGCTGGTGACCCCCAGGCGGAGAGCCTTCTCTGTGGGGGCACCTACCCTCTGGAAACAGCTCCCCCCTGAGATAAGGAGAACTCAAGACCTCAGTGCCTTCCGCCGTGCCCTTAAAATTTACTTTTTTCAACAAGCCGGGCTGGCTTAGGAAGAAATTTTAGACGTTTTTTAAATTGGTTTGTTATTTTTAAAATTGGAGCCAAATTTATATGTATTTTTAAATTCTTAATATTTGTATTGTATGTTTTTAATTCTGGCTGTTCACCGCCCTGAGTCCTCAGGGAGAAGGGTGGTATATAAATTTTAAAAATAAATAAATAAATAAATAAATGTTTAGAGGAAGAAATTTTAGAGGGACCCCGAGAGGAGATTTTAGAGGAAGAAGAGGTACTGACAGATGACAACCCAGCCAGTCGCACCAGAATGAGGAAGTGATCGGCCTAGCCGAGATGGAATGGGATGACTGAAGAGGCCAGGGCCCCATGGACCCACCCCCGGAGCCCATGATGGATTTATGGGTGGGAGGACGTCAAGTCCACATTATGATCGATACCAGAGCCAGTCGATCAGTAATTAATAAACAAGTGGCCCCCTTGTCGAATAAGAAAGTCAGAGTCCAGGGAGTGTCAGGCACACCAGCCACCCACAGCCTCCTGAAACCAGTTAAATGCAAGGTTGGGAATGGCCTAGTAGAACACCAATTCTGGTATATGCCTGAATGCCCAGTTCCGCTGTTAGGAAGAGATCTACTTTTTAAAATGGGAGCCACCATTTCCTTCAATGATAATGGACAATTAGGTTAAGGATATTGGTGTTGTGTTACCAACCAGCAGAGTAACTGCACAAGGAAACGTTGCTGAGAGCAATGAATAAGAGATAAGCAAACTGGTTCATCAAAAGCTTACTTTATAGTAAGAAAAAACAGTCTCATAGTCGTTAAACAAATTCCAAGTCTTTGCCAGTTAAATCAGTCCAGTAGTTACAGTATAACAAACTCACTCTGGTTCACAAACCACGATGGTAGCAGATCCATCAAACGATGATTAGCAGATAGCAACTCCTCTCAACATAGCAGCATAGCAGCATAGCAGCATAGCAGCATAGCAGCATAGCA
>WNWU01004440.1:0-10642 GCA_012654045.1 Ptyas mucosa | reverse complement strand
CCGCCCCCCCCCGACTTCCCAAAGCAAAAACAGGGTATGACATTTAACATGCATAAGCTAAAATATACTAACTTGCTATAAAATTCAAAATCTCCCATATACTCTTTAACTCCCCTTACTTAAATTCATCAACCTTCCTTTTATAAACCCTCAAAATCAATTAAGTTGAACTCTTTCTTCCTACATATAAAAACCTTTTCTTTAATGTATAATCCAATAGTTTAACAATATTACAAGCATTAAAAAATCATGGATAAGTATCATTTCCACACCCTCAAACACCATTCTTTTTCAACATTACTCTCTAATAAGGTTTTAGATTAACATTTATCCTCTTTAATCCTTCATAAAATTAAACATTTTGCAGCCTTAAACATTTTATCTCTTATACCTTTTAAAATGTTATAAACTTTTAAAAATTCTCATAGTACATCAGTAAAAGATTCTTAATTCATTCCACAAAATATAAATTTCAAAACCTTCAGGAGGATATCCTTCAAATTTTTGTTTAACCATTTTAATACCTCCTTAACTTGGTAAAACATTCTTAATTCATTCCACAAAATATAAATTTCAAAACCTTCAGGAGGATATCCTTCAAGTTTTTGTTTAACCATTTTAATACCTCCTTAACTTTGAGAAATTATCATTTTTGTACCCAACACTAATTGTAAGAAAACATATCCTTTATATCATTGCCTTAGAGTAGCCTTTAAAAATATCAATTTAATTAAAGTTTTTTTTCCTATATTTTTTCCAGTCTTTCTTCTTCCATAATTCTTTCAGCATTGCTCCTCCCCCTACTTTTATTTTTGAAAATTTTTGAGTTTGGATTTGAGGTTGATGTATCTTGAAAGCTCGCTCTCTTCTTAAAATCATTTTCTCTGGTTTAAAACCCCCATTTCGACTCTTCTTACTTGTATAATCAAACAGTTCATTCCTTTGTCTGTAAAACCAAGAATTGTTGCCATATAATTTGTCAGCTTGTAATAACGAGTCCACTTCTTGCTTTACTGTTAGTTGAGTGGAAGTGTCTGCCAGAACTTCTGTTTTGGTTGTGCCAACCTCCATCTCAGGCCTGACAGCCTCTGTTTTATACTCCAAAGTCACAATCCTCTGATTAGTTTCCTCTTGTTTTCCAGCCAACAAATCATTATTATTCCCCAAACTATATTTTTGAAAATTTTTTTCCATTGATTCCAAAATAACAGAATTAAAAGAATCTAAAAGTTCCTGTAAAACCTTTGCAGTCACAACTTGAGAATTTGCTGATTCACCAGGCAATGATCCTCCAGCCCTAATATCAGCCATATTTCACGTTATATTTATTCAGCTATCAGGTCAGAATCCAAATATTTTCCACACAATGTAAAGATATGGATTAATTGAAGTCAATGCCCAATTCTTTTCCATTCCACTTCCACTTTAAGGTGTAATCCAGTAGCTATATCTAAGTTACAAACGTTAACAAGCGTTAACAAGCACTTTCACTCATAGGTTTCGTTTTCACGCCCTCAGGCGCCATTTTTTTTGCATTTTTAAACGGAGTTAAAGATTATTACCTATGTTTTCTTTTTGTTCTCCTGATTTGCTCAGCCAGCGCCCAGAGTTCCAATTTATAGTCCTTAAAATTGTGTAACTGATATAGCTGTTTAAAATTGTGTTGCTGGGGTGGTTGCGGCGTTTTGCTCTGCTTCTGCAGAGTCGTCCTGGGTCCGGAGCTGCTTGGCAGGTTTCTAGGGAGCTCCCACACTTCGTGCCCCAGAGTTTTCTCTGGGGCACTTGGAGAGCTCTACCTTCCCCTGTCTGCTCTTGCCTCTCCCCTTTGCCCAGGGAGAGACTTTTCAAGCCTCCCGACAGCGCTTGTCAGCTGTTCGGGGGCTTTTACAAAACCGAGGAACGGGCGCTCATACTCGAGCATCTTCAACGCGATCGCAGTGCCACCGGAAGTTCCAGGATACTCCTCTTGATTCCATACTTCTACGAGGGCACTCTCTCTGCCAATGTCCTTCTTCTTTACAGATGGCACATTGGTTGGCTCCTAAGGTAACTCCTCCCAGAGCCAAAGCTAACATTTCAGTCCTCTTTCTCTCTTTAATAACTTGCCTTTTTTCCTCTTCTTTATCTTTATTCAGGTAGACTTTTCTGGCAACTTCTAGCAGTTCACTGGTATTCTTTCCTAGAGCTCCGTCCAGTTTCTGTAATTTTTTTCTGATATCCATGGCACTTTGACTGATAAATTGTTCGTTCAACAGGTATCTATTTCCTGGATCTTCTATGTTTATCCCACAATGTGGGAACTGCAACGGTTTAACCACCCACACCAAAAATTTGAAATCCATACTGGAAATTTTAGGACGCCGCCTTATCTCCTAGGAGGTTGATCAAACCCCCTTCTTTCCACCTCAAAGTCAGTGGACTACCCCATTTACATATACTTGCCTGTAGGCATTTTCTTCCTTCCTGACCACTTGTGGAGATTTATGTATCTGGTCTGACCTGAGGATCCTTGACAGGTCTACTCCTGGCAGCAGGTGCACGGCGTCCTCTCACCAAAAGATTCTGTAGACTTCAAAGGAGTCTGTTGAGTCCTACCATCCCTCGACAACGCTGACGCGCTATGGAGACGGCGACAGGAGAAAGCTTTGAAGCACACGGGGGGGTATAATGGTTGCACGGGGTGTCTAGGCGGACGGGTCACAGGGTGAAGGGTGGGGGGACTGGCGGTCGCGACGGTGATAGGTGATATCTTTGGTGAACTGATGGGGGTGTGATGAAATGACGCGCGCATGTACAGCCCACGCCCCAACCCGGAAGCCCTATTAGGGGCAGGGCGTGTTTATAAGGGTGACGTCTACATGGAGGAATATTTAAACCTCCTCTGCGCCAGGGGTGATAACACCGTTTTCAAGCCGCTTGGAGTTCGCAGTGTGTACCTGATGCCAGCGTGCAATAAACCATCATACCGGAGAGCTGAACGGTGTTGGTGTTTGTGTTTTGCGGCGCCTGGCTCGGGAACCCTGAGAGGAAAACGGCGTTACCTTCCTTCACACGGGATGGCTGAAGGTGTGGATGCCAGCGTGGTGATGGCCGCTGATGGGGAGGAGAAGCCGGTGGAAGATCCAGCGAGCCCTGTGGAGCCCCAGGCACCAGTAGTACGCCCCAAAGAGCGGGTGCGTAGCCGCAGTCAGGGGGAAGCGGCGACAGACGCTGGGGCAGCGAGGGGTGTGACTTCCCACCAGATGGTTGGGGATTGGTGGTGCAGTCCCGCCCTAGCCAGCTCAAAGGGGACCGCCCCGTGGGATAGTGGGCGGTTCCAGCGTTGGAGAGAGAGAGACGGTGGATGGAGGATGACGATGGGGACTGGAGCTATTCCACCGGCTTGGCCCAATCCACAATTGACATACTTCAGGAGAAGTTCGGAGAAGCCAGTTTCAGGGATGCACCTTCGTGGCAGCCTTGGATGGCAAGGACAGAGCCCAGCGCTACAAGGCAGCGATAGATTTGGACATGCACTTACGCGAATTCCGGGTGAGGAGTACCGGGCCTCCCCCACAACCCCGACGGGTACCAGAAAGGACCTTTCCTTCCAGGTCAGTAGAGAAAGGGGAGTCTGATGCCGGAACTACAGAGCCCGCCAGCCGGTTATTACGCTGTTTCCGGTGTAACCAGGTGGGACATAGAGCCCTGGAGTGCCTGTACCCACCAGTGCAGCCAGCTGGCCCAACAACACTGACACCGAAGGGAAAGGGCCGAGCACGGGCGACCCCTGAGAGAACCAGAGGGGTATCACAGACAACGCCACCTGAGAATGGAATGTTAAAGAGGGACCTGGGGTCTACAGCACCTCCTGGTGTCGTGCCTGTGGTAGTTGCAGCAGACAGTGATGAAGAGGAGGGGAACAGTGATCCGATGGTAAGTGCTCCTATCCGCCCTTTCCTCATCCCGGTGACCTTGCAATCAGCACGTGGTGTATCGGTAGTACAGCAGGAGGCTCTTATTGATTCAGGGTGGACACGGTGTTTAATGAGACGGGCACTGGTTATACAGTTGGGTCTCTGGCTAAGTCCACTGAAAATGCCCATAGCGTTCGAACAAATGGATGGTTCCGTGTTAGGGGGAGCTCCAACCACCCACATGACGGAGCCAGTTAGAATGGAGATAGGAGCCCACTGGGAGTACCTACGTTTCGTGGTGGTGGATACGATGATTGAACCGGTTATTCTGGGCCTAGCCTGGTTGGATAAGTGGAAACCCACCATATGGTGGGAGGGGTTTTTTCGTAAGCTCTGCTTAGAGCTCGGTCCCGAACCAAGCTCCATGGAGGAACCAACAAGAGAAGGGAGTCAGACTGGGGCCTTGAACGAGCAAACGCTCCCTGGGGTGCCTGATGTGTATGCGGATTTAGCGGAAGTGTTCGATGAGCAGGAGTGCGATTCTCTACCACCCCACCGGGCAACGGACTGTGCGATTGAGCTGATCCCAGGTGTTCGTTTACCAAAACCGCGGATGTATGCCATGACTCTGAAAGAGGTGGAGGAATTGCGAAAGTATATAGATAAGAATCTGGTGAGAGGGTTCATACGACCCAGCTGTTCACATATGGCTGCTCCAGTGCTCTTCCGAGAGAAGAAAGACGGCGGCCTTCGTCTGTGTGTGTATTACTGTGGTCTGAACGCAGTTAGCGTAGAACCCTTGTATCCTCTTCCCTTAATGAAAGATCTCTTGGCCGCCTTAGCAACAGGGACCTATTTTACGAAGTTAGACTTAAGGGAGGCATATTACCAGGTTCGGGTTAAACAAGAAGATGAGTGGAAGAACACGTTTAATTGCCCATTAGGGAGCTTTAAATTCTGTGTCATGCCCTTTGGGCTGCAGGGAGCCCTGGCGGTCTTTATGCAATTAATGAAGTCCTCCGCGAGTTTCTTTATCACGGTGTCCTGGTATACTTAGACGACATCTTAATATACACAAAAACCATGGAAGAACATGTCGCGCTTATTCGCCATGTGTTACAACGGTTGCTGGAGGCGAAGTTATATGTTAAAGTATTGAAATGTGAGTTTCACCAAACCCTTCTTGATTATCTCGGGTACCGCATTTCGAAAGACGGAATAGAAATGGACCCCAAGAAAGTCACTACCGTGCTGGGTTGGCAGGCTCCGGGAACACGCCGGCAATTACAGAGCTTCCTGGACTTTGCTAATTTTTATCGCCAATTTATCCTGACGTTTGCCCATATAGCTTTATCACTAACCAATCTCCTACGTACGAAGGGAACAGGAACTTCGCGCCCAGGACAACGCTTAGAGTGGACACCAGAATGCCACATTCCCCATCTCGCTTTTCCATTTCTGTGCCTGGATACTCCTTCTTACACCTTCTCCTCCCCATTCCCCACCTCCCTTTTCCATTTCTGCAAGCCTGGATTCTGCTTACACCAAGTTCTCCTCCCCATTCCCCACCTCCCTTTTCCGTTTCTGTGCCTGTATTATAACTAATATGGGAATATTATAACTAATATTAATAATAGGATTAATACGGGATCTGCTAGATGATCACTGGACAACTTTCTGTTCATTTCTATTCACTGCATTCTAAAAGCAGGAGATGCATCCAGTTGGAAAAAGTACAAACTCAGCCAAATTCCTTTTGGATAGGACATACCTTGTAAGGAGGCCCCTAAATGTCAGAAGATAGAACATTCTAGTGACATACAGCTTAAGGTTGATCAGGTCAAGGAGCTAGGAATCCTTCTATCAACAGGAGATAATTTGAATCTATGCTCCAGTAATCTACAGAAGAATTATGATTGTTTGGCCAGGATAATGTAAAACTTTCGTAATTAGGAAATGTCAATTAAATGTAAAAAATATATGTAATGAGAAAACTGCTGTGTTAGCAGAATCGTTTGTTTGAAAAGGTATAAGAACTGTGGTTTCAAATTCATAAGTTGTTCAGACTTTTAGGTACACATATCTGTTTGAACCTATTGCGCAATACAATAAAACTGACTCTGGCTGACCCAAAGGGATGTCTCTTATATCCTTTCTTCCATAACAATTTTGGCACCCAGAGGATGGGACTTTGTGAGGCAGAGATTATTGTCTACCTAGGCATGCTGCCCCAGCGAGAAGCAACATTTTCCCAAGGAAGGTTCACTAGCCGGCAATCCAGACTCCATTGAAGTCTACAGAATTTTTTGGTGAGAAGATTGCCGTATGCTCGCTGGAGACGCAGTTCAGCCAAGGACCCACAAGAGGGCAGACCATACTCAGAAATCTCCGCGGATGGCCATGAACAACGCCTAAGGGAAGTATATATTTAAATGGGGGAACCTGCCTATTTTTTCAGGCAAACGAGGGGATTTGATCAATCTCCTAGGAGAAAAAGGCGGCGTCCTTTAATTCTCCTGGTTAGGCTGTGTGGGTTGGTTAAACCAGTGCAGTTCCTGAAGGTGACTGTGACCCAGGTTACTGGTAGTGTATTAGAAATATGGGAGGGAATAACGGTGTTCAGAAGACCCCGTTACAATGTATGTTAGCCAACTTTCAACATGCCTTTAGTGAATCCTATGGCGGTCCTCAGTGTAATCCCGACACCTTGAAGCATTTTTGTGTTAATGAATGGCCAGCCTTGGGCGTAAGGTGGCCAGAGAGAGGTTCTTTGGATCCCATAATAATCTCAAAGGTGCACCGGATCATTACACAAGAGGGTCGTTGGGAACAGTTCCTGTACATAGATCAATGGCAGATCATTCAAAAGGCAAAACCCAAGTGGCTTAAGAAATGTCAGATAGAATGTGTGAGAGCGTGTGTGATGAGAGAGAAACATAAGATCAGGAAACAAATAGCTAAACCTAAAATTTTAAGTCAGGAAGAGGAGGAAGAAGTGAATTGCCCTCCCCCCTATGCCCCCCCATCCTATACCCCCAAGGCAAAATCCCTACCCACCTCTGCCTGTAAATGCAACACCGAGAACTATTCAACCTTGGAAAAGTCATTTGCAAGTCAAAAGAGAATGTAAAAGTAAAGGAGAGGAAGAGCCAGAAGAACAATCTAAACCTATTAGCTCCAGAACTCGAAGCCAGACAAATTTTAAGAAAGCAGAAACGCTGGCTCCTTTAAGGGAAATGTTAGATCATGGAACAGACGCCCAGGGACAACCTGTCATCCGTTCCTTGCTGCAATATCAACCATTCACCACTACGGATCTACTTAATTGGAAACAACAATATGGTCCGTTTAGCAAGAAACCCAACGAAATTGTAGATCTCTTCAATACAATCATGCAAACACATAGACTCACCCGGGGAGATATCCAAATACTGTTAAATACCTTACTCTCCATGGAAGATAGGGAAAAATTCAAGATTGCCAAAGAAAAGGTATTGACTTGTATGTTTCCTGATGGGAATCAGGCAGCCGATAAAGTTGCGGCTGCTGCTGAAACCGACCCAAATTGGGATGCGAATAATACTCAGCATCTTACTCATTTAAATAACTACCGCCTCTTATGCGTAAATAGTTTACGGGAGGCTGCAAAAGGTCCTGTTAATTGTGCTAAAACAGCCACCGTACTCCAGGAAAAGGAGGAGAGCCCTGAAGGTTTTTTAACTAGATTAGTTGAATCTTATAAAGTCAATACTGGAATCAACATAGAAGACCTAGCAAATAGATTCATGTTGAATGAACTTTTTTTTATTAAAAAGTTTTACACAACAATAATTTCCCCCTCCAATATTCCCCCCTCCCTTTCCCCTCCCCCCTGCCCCCCAACCCCCCTTCCCACCCTCTCCCCAGACTTCCCAGAGCAAAATACAGGATATTTCAATTGACAATCATAAGCTAAATTAAACTAAGTAACTTTAAAGTAACAATTCCCCCCTAGAACCTCAACTCCACTATAGATAACATAATACATCTAAAGTTAACATTTATTCATAGGCTATTTGATATTTTCTTGTCTGGTATTTATTCTGAATATAATCAATCCATCTTCTCCATTCCCGTGAATATCTCTCTTGGGTATAGTCCTTCAGGTACGCTGACATTTTCGCCATTTCCGCCAAGTTCGTTACTTTCAGTATCCAATCATCAATAGTAGGCAAAGAGTCCTTCTTCCAGTGTTGTGCAATCAGCAGTCTAGCTGCTGATATCAAGTTTAAAATCAATTTAGTCTCTACTACCGTACAATCTGTTGTTATACCCAGTAAAAACAATTGTGGAGTAAATTTCAACCTTTTTTTTAAGACATTCTGCATCACCCACCAAATTTTTATCCAAAATGCTTTAACTTTCTTACAGGCCCACCAAATATGGTAATAAGTTGCATCATCACAATCACATCTCCAGCATTTAGCTTGGAGATTTGGATACATACATGATAACTTTTTGGGATCTAGATGCCATCTGTAAAACATTTTATAAAAAATTTCTGTTAAGTTTTGTGCCTGTGTAAATTTAACATTTCTAACCCAAATCTTCTCCCATGTTTCCATCATCACTGGTTCCTGAAAGTTTTGTGCTCATTTTATCATACAATCTTTAACCAATTCCATTTCGGAATCTATTTCCAATAATGCATTATACAACCTTTTAATATGCATTTGACTTTGATCTCTGATCTGTTTTACCAAGTTCTCCTCCTTGCACATAACACCAATTTTTTGATCTTCCCTCCATCTAGCTTGAAGCTGACCATACTGAAACCAAGTATATATTATCCCTTCTTCTTTCAACACATTTAAGGGTTTCAGTTGCAGTCTGCTCCTTTCCGTAAAAAGGAGCTCTTTATAAGTAATCACCTCCTGTCTTTGTTCTATACTTATATTTTCCATTGCATGTCTTGGATTTGCCCATATTGGTATTTTATAATTTAATTTATATTGATACTTTTTCCACACCCTCAACAAAGCATTTCTGAGTATATGACCTTTAAACATCTTGTCCACTTTTTTTCATATAACAAATAAGCATGCCACCCATATAGCAAGTCATAACCTTCTATATTTAAGATTATCTCTTCAGTTAAATTAAACCAGTCGCTGATTTGTGATAGAACAGCTGCTTCATAATACAATCTTAAATTAGGCATTTTAAGGCCTCCTCTCTCCCAGACATCCTGCATAATTTTCAATTTTATTCTTGGTTTTTTACCATCCCAAATATATGTATTAACCCCCTTCTGCCACTCCCTTAAATTCCCATCATTCTTAAGCACTGGTATCATTTGAAACAGAAATAAAAACCTAGGTAACACATTCATTTTTATTACTGCTATCCTTCCCAACAAGGATAATTGTAACTTTGTCCATGTTTCCATTTCTTTCTGCACTTTTTGCCAAAGAACTTCATAATTATTCTTAAATAACTTCGTATTTGAAGATGTGATATATATTCCTAAATATTTAACCTTTTTAACTATTTCAAACCCCGTTATTCTTCTTAATTCTTCTTGTTGTGATATAGACATATTCTCAACTATCACCTTTGTCTTATGCTGATTTACTTTAAATCCAGATACCTTACCATATTGAGCTAATATATCCAGCATATATGAAAGCGATTCTAAGGGTTGAGATAGAGTAACAACCAACTCAACAGCAAACACTCTTAGTCTGTAATCTTGATGTCTGATTACAACAGCAGGAGCTGAGCCTGAGTGGCGTAGCAGGCTAATGCCTCCTATTAAGGCAGCATTTAACATCCAGCTGCCTGCAATTACTGCGAGTTCTAATCTCACCAGGCTCAAGGTTGACTCAGCCTTCCATCCTTTCTAAGGTGGGTAAAATGAGGACCCGGTTTGTGGGGGCAATAAGCTGACTTTGTATAAATATACAAAAAGTATGAAGGCTATTGCTTAACACATTGTAAGCCACCCTGGGTCTCCGGAGAAGGGCGGCATATAAATATAATTTTTTTTAAAAAAAACTTCCTTTATTTTATTCAAATCACGTATCTTGTTCAGTAAAATTTCTAAAGTCAAAATAAACAACAATGGAGACAGAGGGCAACCCTGCCGTGTTCCTTTCTCAAACTTAAATACCTCAGTTAAACCTCCATTGACTATAATTTGTGCAGTTTGCTCTTGATATATTGCTTTAATTGATTGCATGAAATAATCTCCAAAACACATTTTTTCTATTATCTTAAACAAAAATTGCCAATTCAATCAATCAAATGCCTTCTCTGCATCTAAAATATAAATGCTGCTGAATGAACGTTTTATAAGCCAGAGTGCTCCGGACATTAGAAAAAAATTACAGAAGTTGGAAGGAGCGCTGGGTAAGAATACCAGTGAACTCCTGGAAGTTGCTAGGAAGGTATACCTGAACAGAGAGAAAGAAGAGGAAAAAAGGCAAGTTGCCAAAGAGAGAAAGAAGACGGAGATGTTACCTCTGGCACATGGGGGGGTCGTTTTGGGACCCAACCAATGTGTGGTTTGTAAAGAAAATGGGCATTGGCAGAGAGAATGTCCCCATAGAAGGAAGGAATCCAGAGAAGAATCCTACGGGACACCGAGGGTGAGAGGAAGTCAGAGAGGTGTTTGTCGAGGATGGAACATGAGAGGAAACATGAGAGGAGTTTTCAGCGGAAGGAGGGGAAATGACAGGCAGTTTATTCCACCCAGCCAGTCTTAC
>WNWU01004436.1:2259-20835 GCA_012654045.1 Ptyas mucosa | reverse complement strand
CTCCAATGCTAAACTGTTTCAAAATAACTATGAGGTTCTGTGGCAAAAGATACAAAAAGATATGCAAAACTGGAAGAAACTGCAGTTATCACTGCTTGGAAGAATATCAGCAGTAAAGATGAATGTTTTACCTAGACTGATCTTTTTATTTCAAATGATACCGGTGCTTAAATCAGACAAACCATTGCTAGAATGGCAAAAAGGACTGAACAAATTTATTTGGAATGATAAAAAACCAAGAGTCAAACTGAAAATAATGCAAGATACTCGTGAGAGAGGTGGTCTTAAACTCCCAAACCTTCGATTATATTATGAAGCAACTGCATTGATACAATTAAGTGATTGGTTTGGGAAAACTAAGACTGACTTGTTGAATATAGAAAGCCATGACCTGGTTTGGGGTTGGCATGCATACTTATTTTATGATACCAAAGTGGATAAAGTGTTTAACAGTCATTTACTTAGAAATGCCTTGCTGAGAGTCTGGAGAAGGCACCGAACTAATTGGGATTATAAGATTCCGTTTTGGCTGGATCTCGCTGATACCATGTGGAATACAAATATTAAGTCACTCGGGGGGTTTTTATATAAAGAGTTACTTTACTTTGAAGAGGGCAGGTGGCGATTGAAGACTTTGGATATGCTGTTGGAAGAAGGGAAATCGTTGACTTGGTTGCAGTACAATCAATTACAGATGAGATGGAAAGAAGATCAACAAACTGGTTTAATGGAATATGAAGTAGAATTGGTTGAACAGATAAAGCGGACAGGTCCAATGCACATTAAGAGAGTTTATAATGTTTTGTTAGAAAGAGACTCAGAAAATGAGCTAGTTAAAGATTGTATGATTAAATGGGCACAAAATTTCTCTCAACCAGTTATGTTGGAAACATGGGAAAAAATATGGGTTCAGAACGTTAAATTTACACAGTCACAAAATTTACGAGAAAATTTTTATAAAATGTTTTATAGATGGCACTTAGACCCCAAGAAATTGTCTTGCATGTACCCTAATGTGCAGCCAAAATGTTGGAGATGTGATTGTTTAGATGCTACATATTATCACATCTGGTGGACCTGCAGGAAAGTGAGGGCTTTTTGGATAAAAATCTGGTGGGTTATGCAAAATGTTTTAAAGAAAAAAATACAATTTTCTCCGCAATTTTTTTTATTGGGTATAGTTAAAGACTTTACACTGGGTGAAACTAAATTGATTTTGTATATGGTGACAGCAGCTAGGTTGTTGATTGCCCAACATTGGAAGAGTGATGTTTTACCGACGGTTGATCAATGGACCCAGAAGATGGCTGGATTTGCAGAAATGGCAAAGGTTTCAGCTTTTTTAAAAGATCAGACGCATGAGAAGTATATACAGGAATGGAAATTATGGATTGAGTATGTACAGAATAAGTATCAGACTAGAAAATATTATATCACTTTTAGCTGAGATGACTATGTTAGTATGTTAGTAAATATAGAAAAAAGATATGGAAGTTTGAATAACATATATATTGTTTGGGAATATTAATATTGCATATAATGGAAGTCAAGGGGGGGAGGGAAGAGGGAGGAGGGGGAGGGTTAGGGTGGGGATGGGAAGGATTTATATATTCTTTTTACATGTACTCTACAATCTGTGGCTAGGGAGGGGGGGGGAAAGGGGGAAAATTTGTATTGTTAAAACTTTTTCAATAAATCTATATCTTGAATTTTATCAGCCATATATAATTTTGAGTAAAATTCTAAAAAAGACTTCTTTATCAAATCTTGCTGATAAACTTCTTTCCCTTTATATTTTATTTTTTCTATTGTCCTTTGGCTCTGCTTTTTTCTCATCAAATACGCTAACCACCTACCCGGTTTATTAGCATTACAAAATGTGTTATGTTTAGCATATTGTAAATTAGTTGCTGTTTGATCTGCTATCCACATGGTAAATTGTCCTTTAAGTAATTTAATTACCGCTTTAATTTTATTATCTACTGGATTCGCTATCAACATTTGTTCTTTTTTCTTTATTTCATCCTCTAGCAATTTTCTTTTTTCCCCCTGCTTCGTTTTGAATTTATTGTTCAGATATATCAAAATACCTCGCATATATGCTTTACTTGCATCCCACACCATTTCCACAGGGGTACCCTTTTGCATATTTATAACAAAAAATTCTTTCATAAATCTTTTACATTCCTTTACATTTTCCTCATATCTAAACAAATTTTCATTTAACCTCCAGGACCGTTTAGGTCCCTTCCCATACTCCATTTCTACCCAGACTGGGCTGTGATCAGTTAACGTTCTTGGGAAAATCTTCGTGGTCTTCACCCTGGGGAAAAGATCAGTAGTTATTAAAATAAAATCAATCCTGGAAAAGGACTGATGTCGGTCTGAGAAAAAAGTAGTCTTTTTCTGTTGGATTTCTCTCCCGCCAAACATCCTTCAATTCCCAATCCTCCATCAAATCAAAAAAAGATTTTGGCAATTTTGCTCTTGTAAAAAGACTTTGTTTAGGTCCCATCTTATCTTCCTTTACATTTATAACTCCATTCCAGTCACCGAGCAAAATGCACGATTTAAAATTCCATTCTGTCAGCTTTCTTTGTAATAGTCTGTAAAAAGTATCCTGTTGTTGATTTGGTGCGTAAACTCCCACTATAAGTACTTTCATCCCTTTTATTAGTACTTCTATTGCTAAAAATCTTCCTTGGTCATCTGCTTCAATTAGTTTTGCAATTAAGTCCTTCTTCAGGTAAATAACTATACCATTTTTCTTAACTGGTGCTGCTGCAACATAATGTACACCCAATCTTCTGTTTATTAAGTATTTTTGATCTTGTAATCTAATATGAGTTTCTTGTAAACAAATTACATCATTTTTAAATTGTTTAAGATAACAAAATATTTTTCTTCTTTTCTGTGGTGAATTCAAACCATTAACATTCCAGGTTAGGAACCTAGTTCCCATCCTTAAATCTTTGAAGCCTTTGGAGCATTTGCTGATTTTCACGCCTTAATTGACCTTTGGGTCTAGCTCCTCCCACAGCTTCTGTTTTGGTAGTTTCTTGTGGAACCACCTGTAATTGTTGCAGTCTTAGCTCTTCTTTACGTTTAGCTGTTGCGGCTCTAGTCTGTCTTTGATCCTTTGGTTCTACTGGTATGTCAATCAACTGTATCTGAAGAAGGTCTTCTTGACTGGTCGAGATTGCAATGCCCCCCTGTGCTATTGCGAGCAAGTCTTCTCTCTCCTGTGGTCTCTCCTCAATTAGTTGTTTCTTGCCTTTAATTTCAGGCGATTTTGGCCTTCCAGCCTTTAATACATTTAAATAGAAATCTCTTGCTTTCTCCACTGTGTTGAGCCTGTATCTTTCTCCAGAGTAGTTAACCACTATACCGGCTGGAACATCCCATCTATATTGTATCTGGTGATTTCTCAACTCATCCACCAGGAAAGAGTACTCTCTTCTAACTCTTAACATTTTCGGGGGGATCTCCTTCATTGTCATCACTTCTTGTCCATCCACTTGAAGCTTGTTTTTAAAAGTGGCCTGTAAAATTTCATTACGTATACGTCTTGTAGTAAAATATATTACAATATCTCTAGGTAAATGTTTCTGCCTGGCCACCCATGAGTTGACTCTGTATAGCTTGTCAATTTGCCAGTCCAGCTCGCGCTTCTGGTCCCCCATCAACTGTGCCAGTGCTGCTACCATCTTCTCTCTCAAGTTTTCTTGTTTATTTTCCTTCACCCCTCTTATTCTTAAAGCAAACTCCATTTCTCTGTATTGAATCATGGTCACGTCAGCCTCAGATCGCTCAATTTTTCCTTGGGCCTGCTCGAATTTACTATCCAGAATTTGGCTGGCCTCTTTTACTTCTTCAATTTTATCTTCCAACATTTCAGCTTGCGCTGCCAGCCCTTGAAATGCATAGAGTATATCTTCCCTAATTTCATTATTCCGTATTAAAATATCATCTGACACTGCTTTAATTTTTTGCTCAATCACTGCTGTAAGCCCTTCTGTCCTCTCCTCAATCACAGCTGTAAGCTTCTTCTCTGTAGCTTTTAAAGCATCTTTCAAAGTATCTTGCAGCAATTCAAGTGTTAAAATCTGTGGTTCTGTTTGAGGGGTAGGAGCTTTTGAAGTATGAGCAGGGGAACTGCCAGCACTGCCTGGCCCCTTTGTAGGGAGAGTCTTTACTACTGGAAGTCTCGTAGCCATCTTAAAGTTAAAAAAGAATTTTTGCCCCCTTTCCTTCTTTCTTCCCTTTTCTCCTTTTATTTAAAAGCAGCCAAATAAAGAAAACAATTTTTCACTTTACTCAAAACAGTCCTTAAAAAAAAGTTTCCTCCTTCTAGCACAAAAACAAAGTCACTTCTTAGCTACAAATAGAGGCTCTATCTGCATTTCAAAGTCACTTTCACACTCTTTCAAGCCTCAATCGCCATTTTGTATCTAATTCTTTAAAAGCTCCGAAGGAGGCAAAACACAAAGAAATTGGAGCTAAGTTAAATACTTGCAATTTTAGCTCTCCTGGCTGGTCTCGCCTGCATGTTAAAAAAAAAATCTTCAAAAAAATCTTGAAAAAACCCTGCAGATGCGGTTGCGGCGTTTAGCTCTGCCAATGCAGAGTTGTTCCTGGTCCGGAGCTGCTTGGCTGCCTTCTGGGGAGTCCTCACCCTTCGCACCCCAGCGATTCCTCTGGGGGCTCTCGGGGGACTCTACCCCCACCAGCCTGTTCTTCACTCTCCCCTTTGCCCGGGGAGAGACTTTTCAAGCCTTCCGACAGTGTTGGACAGTTGATCGGAGGCTTTTACGAAGCCATGGAACGGGCGGTCATATTGGAGCATCCACAATACGGTCGCGGTGCCGCCGGAAGTCCTGAAATAGGAGAGTCTTAAGTGCACGGCGGAAAGTGCGCAGATCCGGGATCCTCCGTAACTCTGGGGGGAGCTCATTCCAGATAGTGGGTGCCCCCACAGAGAAGGCTCTCCCCCTGGGGCCGCCGGCCAACACTGTTTGGCCGACGGCACCCGGAGGAGCCCCTCTCTATGAGAGCGTATCGGTCGGTGGGAGGCTGTTTGTGGTAGTAGGCGGTCCCGTAGATAACCAGGTCCTAAGCCATAGAGCGCTCTAAAGGTGATAACCAAAACCTTGAAGCGCACTCGGAAGACCACCAGGAGCCAGTGTAGCTCGCGCAGGAGAGGTGTCACATGGGAGTGCCATGTCGCTCCCATAACCACCCGCGCGGCCGCACTCTGCGCCAGTTGGAGCCTCCGGGTGCTCCTCAAGGGGAGCCCCATGTAGAGAGCGTTACAGTAGTCCAGATGGGAAGTGATGAGGGCATGAGTGACTGTGTGTAGAGAGTCCCGATCCAGAAAAGGACGCAACTGGCGAATCAGGCGAACCTGATGAAAAATCCTCCCGGTCACGGCCGTCAAATGCTCTTCTAAAGACAGCTGTGAATCCAGGAGTACACCCAAGTTGCGAGCCCTCTCCATGGGGGCCAATGATTTGCCCCCAATAGTCAGCAATGGTGCCAGCTGACTATATCGGGACGTCGGAAACCACAGCCACTCGGTCTTGGATGGGTTGAGTCTGAGCCTGTTTCTCCCCATCCAGATCCGTACGGCCTCCAGACACCGGGACATCACTTCAAGGGCATCGTTGGGGTGGTCCGGGGTGGAGATGTACAGCTGGGTGTCATCAGCGTACTGGTGGTACTTCACCCCGAAACCACGGATGATCTCACCCAGTGGCTTTACATAAATGTTGAACAAAAGGGGCGAGTGGACCAACCCTTGTGGCACCCCACATATGAGGGGCCTCGGGGTCGACCTCTACCTCCCTGCCAACACAGACTGCAACCGGTCAGAGAGAAAGGAGGAGAACCACCGCAATACGGTGCCTCCCACCCCCAACTCTTCCAACTGGTGCAGCATGATACCATGGTCGATGGTATCAAAAGCCGCTGAGAGGTCTAATAGGACCAGGACAGAGGAGCAACCCCTGTCCCGAGCCCTCCAGAGATCATTAACCAGCGCGACCAATGCCGTTTCCGTGCTGTGCCCAGGCCTGAAGCCCAACTGGAATGGATCTAGATACATCGTTTCATCCAGGTACTGGGGGAGCTGTCGTACAACCATACTCTCAACAACCTTCGCAAAAAAACGAAGGTTGGAGACCGGACGATAGTTAGCCAACACTGCTGGGTCCAGGGAAGGCTTCTTGAGGAGAGGCCTCACCACCGCCTCTTTCAAGGCCGCGGGGAAGTCACCCTCACCCAATGAAGCATTTATAATCCCCTGGAGCCAGCCTCCCGTCACCTCCCGGGAAGCCAGCACTAGCCAGGAGGGGCACGGGTCCAATAAACATGTGGTCGCATTCAGTCCACCCAGAATCCTGTCCACGTCGTCAGGGGTCACGGGATCAAACTCATCCCAGATAACATTCTCAAGACCTGCCTCAGTCATTCCCCCTGAAACTACCCTGTCGGAGTCCAGGTCTTCCCAAATCTGAGTGATTTTGTTATACAGATATTGAACAAAATCCTCGGCTCTACCCTCCAAACTCCCAAAAAGGAAAAAAAGAAATTACAAAAACAAAGCAAAACTGGACAAGACAAAAAAAGAAAAAAATGTGCATAAAAAGGGGGGGAAGCAAATATTTATATAAATTGTGCCCCCTTGTTGAATACTGATAAATAAATTTCAAAAATAATAAGCTTCCCCCATTCCCCGTGAAGCAGGCACACAGTTTATGAACTTCTACAACTCTGTTTACCCAACCCATTTGTGCTGACATCTCTCTAGTAGTAGTTTTAACTGTTCAGTCATGTCCGACACTTGGCAACATTATAGGCAAGTGCTCTATATGCTACCCTGTCAATCACAGTGTGATGACCCGGGGCCCGGCACAGAGATAACACAGGCAGCTGGCAGTTCAAACCACCCCTTTATTGCTCCAAATTTTCCCAAACACTCCCACATTTCTGGCAAGTCCCAGAGCAAAGTGATGACACACACACACACACACACCTCTCAAGCAGCCTCTCGCTGCAAATAGTCCAGCCCAACACTGTGAACACCACGGTTGCACAGCAAGAAATCCAGCAGGGCAAGTCGAAGAGTCCAGGAAGCAAGGGAGCACGGCAAGTAATCCAGAAATCCAGAAATCCAGAAAGAATGCAAGGAATCCAGGAAAGTTCAAATGTTGGCACTCAACACTCCAGGAATTCAGTGTTTGTTCCCAACAAATGCCCCTCCCCACCACATCTCCTTAAGTCTCAGTCCCCAGGTGTGCCTTGTGAAGAGGGGCAGGGCGCTCTCCTCCCGAGTAGTCGGCTCAGTCTGCACTGTTCTCGCCTTCTCTCCACTCTCCGTGCTCAAGGATCAGGAGGGGGTGGTCCTTGCTCATCGCCTGAGCTCTGTCTCTCATGTTCACTGCTTAGCCTCTCTTGGTCATCCTACCCCCTTTCCTCCCTGCCTACAATCCGTCCCAATCCTGAAAAGCCCTGGCCTGACTGGGTCTGCTCTTCCACATTTTCCTCCAAAGCCAATGAAGCCACCCCCTCAATCTCCGTCAGCTCCAGTTCTGGTCATCTTCCTCTGCAGATTCAGGCTCCGACGGTGGCATGACACACAGCTTCTTTCAGTTGTTGGATGTTCATTTTTGTATGAGCTTTGATAGTATCAAGCCAGCGAGTTCTTTGCTTGCCCCTTCTTCTTCATCCACTAACCATTCCTAGCAGTGGTGGGATTCAATTATTTTAACAACCGGTTCTGTGGATGTGGCTTATTTGGGGGCGTGGCTTGGTGGTCATGTGACTGGGTGGGCGTGGTTTGGCGGCCCTGGTGGCGGCCTGGGAACAGGCTGCGGTGGGGGCCTTGGATTGAATCACGCCTTTGCGGCCTCTGACCCGACGCAGATCCTGGGTGGCTCCATGGTTTACCACGGAGCTCAGGGAAATGAAGCGTTGGAAAAGATGCCTGGAGGGTGGTTGGAGAGCCTCCCGCTCTGAATCTGACCAAACACAGTTAAGAACCCATATTAGGTCTTATCTTGTGGTGATGGAAGCGGCGAAATATCATTATTTTGCCGCTCTCATTGCATCTGCAGAAAACCGCCCAGCAGCCCTGCTTAGAGTGACCCGCTCTCTTCTCAATCATGGAGCGAGGGAGGACCCCTTGCAGGGCAGAGCTGAGGATTTTGTACAGTTTCTGCAAGATAAAATCGCTCAGATCTAGACTGGGTTGGACTTTGACTGGGCAGAGTCCATTGAGGAGACAAGGGTTTGTCTTGAAGGTGACACCTGGGTTGAGTTTGAGCTTGTTTCGGTGGATGAAGTGGACAGGATCGTGGGTCGGCTGGGTGCCTCCACGTGTTTATTGGACCCATGTCCCTCCTGGCTTTTTTCTGCAGAGAGGTGACTGGAGGCTGGATCCAAGCAGTCATCAACGCTTCTTTAAAGGAAGGGGTCTTCCCCGTCACACTTAAAGAGGCGGTGGTTCGACCCCTCCTTAAGAAGCCCACCCTGGATCCAGACTCCCTGAACAACTATCATCCAGTCTCCAACCTTCGCTTTATAGCGAAGGTTGTTGAGTCTGTGGTGGCACAGCAGCTCCCTCAGTTCCTGGAGGAAACGGACTACCTGGACCCGTACCAATCGGGTTTCAGGCATGGTTACAGCATGGAAACGGCATTGGTCGCCCTAGTGAATGATCTCTGGCGGGCCCAGGATGGGGGTTGCTCCTACATCCTGGTCCTTCTTGACCTCTCAGCGGCTTTTGATACCATCGACCATGGTATTCTACTGCAGCAACTCGGGGGGTTGGGGGTAGGAGGCACCGTTTTACAGTGGTTCTCCTCCTACCTTTTGGGCCGCTCGCAGTTTGTATGGACAGGGGGACAGAGATCCTCCCCGAGGCCCTTCACATGTGGGGTGCCTCAGGGGTCGGTTCTCTCCCCCCTGCTCTTTAACATCTATATGAAGCCGCTGGGTGAGATCATTCATGGTTTTGGGGTGAAGTACCATCAATATGCTGATGATACTTAGCTTTATATCTCCACCCCGGACCACCCTGGGGATGCCCTTTCCGTGATGTCCTGCTGCCTGGAAGCGGTGCAGGCCTGGATGGGAAGAAACAGACTCAGACTCAACCCATCCAAGATTGAGTGGCTATGGATGCTGGCATCCCGTGATAGGAGGGGAGGTACTCACTCCCTCAGAAAGGGTTCGCAATCTGGGTGTCCTCCTGGATTCATGGCTATCTTTAGAAGATCATCTAACGGCCGTGACCAGGGGGGCCTTTGCACAAGTATACCTGGTGTGCCAGTTGCGCCCTTTCCTGGACCGGGATGCCCTCGCCACGGTCACTCACGTCCTTGTTACTTCTCGGTTGGACTACTGTAACGCCCTCTACTTAGGGCTGCCCTTGGGATGCACCCGGAGGCTACAACTAGACCAGAATGTGGCTGCGCAGATTGTTACAGGGGCTTCTCGTTACTCCCGTGTGACACCTCTCCTGCGCGAGCTGCACTGGCTGCCAGTGGTCCTTCGGGTCCATTTCAAGCTGCTGGTGCTCACCTATAAAGCCCTACATGGCTTAGGCCCAGGGTACTTGCAGGATCATCTCCTGCCATCCTGCCATCGTCCCATGCACTCCCACAGAGCGGGCCTCCTCAGAGTGCCGTCAGCCAGACAATGTCGGCTGGCGGCCCCCAGGGGGAGAGCGTTCTCTGTGGGAGCAGTGACCCTCTGGAACGGTTTGCCCACCGGGCTTAGGACAGCCCCCAACCTCCTCTCCTTCCGCCGCGAACAGAAAACGTGGCTCTTTTATCAAATGGGCTGATCCGTTGGGGGATTTTTACATTGAAATAATTTTAATAAATTTTAATTGGATTTTAATTTTTATGTAATTTTCAAATTGTTGAATGTTTTCTTTGTAAGCTGCCCTGAGTCCTTCGGGAGAAGGGTGGCATATAAATAAAATTAATTAAATAAATAAATAAATAAATAAATAAATAAATAAATGTGATTGGGTGGGTGTGGCTAGCTGGTCATGTGACCGGGTGGCCGTGGCTATGTGCATAGGGACTACTCAGAGGGCTGAAAAAAGTAATTTCTGACTGGTCCTTGCACTTTTGACCGGTCCTCACACTTATGACCATCCTCACATTTATGCCTGTTGTAGCATTCTTAACAACTGTGTCACTCCTTTCACAACTGCTTCTCTTCACCATGGTGACAAAATAGGGCGCAAAACGTAAAATGTGAGGACAGTCGTAAGCCCTCTGAGTAGTCCCTATGCACATAGTCATGGCCACCCGGTCACTTGACCACCAAGCCATGCCCACCCAGTCACATGCCTGCCAAGCCACACCCCCAAATAAGCCATGCCCACAGAACCGGTTGTTAAAAAAATTGAATCCCACCACTGATTATAGGGAAGACAATTGCTCTAACTAGCCTGCTTTTCTGTATTTATATCAATATCTCTGCTTTTCCAGATTTTCGGTTTGGCGTCACGGCAAGATGGTCAAGGATAGTGGGGCTCCACGAATCCTGGCTGATCCCTCTTTGTTTGGGATGCCGCAAGGGGCTAAAGTCACCCTGGAGGGGTGATGAAGAAAGGAGGGACCTGTTGCTGATTGTGGAAGAGTGGCAGCTCTCCTGTTTGATCCAAGGCACCCTCCCAACCAACAAAGAAGAGAGACGACCATTATGGCTGGACCGAAGCTGGGACAACCAAAGGAAGAAGCTCTAATGAGCTGTCCATGAATGAAGTATTGGAACTGGGTGAGACAACTTTCAACTTCTATTTTAGAGACCTATCCCTAAATAAATGAATTACTGAAAGAAAGATTCTCCAAAGCATAGAGAAAGCGGCGAGTTAATATGCGGAGATAGATTGCAGACCCAAAAGAGAAATGGAACTGTAATAATAATAGTAATAATAGTAATAATACATTTTTTTCCAGATTTCATAATATTCCGTATCACATTTATCTTTGAGTTCTAGAGTCAACCTGTCCATTTCAGCACAAGTTAGTATCTTGTTTAACACCTCTTCTTCTGAGGGGGTCTCTTTATTTTTCCAGTTTTGTGTGAATGCCAATCTTGCTGCCGTTAAATATGTAACATTAAATATATTGTTCCCTTGTTATATTTGTCCTTTATAATACCCAGAAGAAAATGTTCTGGCTTTAACGCTATATTTTGAGTTAATATCTCCTCCAGCCATCGTTTTATCTGGTGCCAAAAATTTCTAGCTTTTGGGCACTCCCACCACATATGATAAAAAGTCCCTAGCATTGCCTTACATTTCCAACACATCAGTGAGTGGTTTTTGCTCATTTTAGCTAGTCTTGTGGGTGGGAGGTGCCACCTATAAAACATCTTGTATAGATTTTCCTTATATGTGGTGGCTAAAGTAAGTTTTCTGTTTCTCTCCCATAATTCCTGCCAATTATCAAACTCAATAGTGTAATCAAAGTTTTTACTCCAAATTAACATAGTTTCTTTCGACTTCCGGCGGTGACGTCATCGTGCCAGGAACGAAGAGAACGGTGCTCCGTTCTTGAAGTTCCAAATATTTTCGATTAGGAAGCCAATCCAGGCATTATTGACCTCGGAGGGGTCAATAGAAAAAAGAGGAAACCCCGAGGACCTTGGTGAGGACAGCAATCCCTCCGAAGTTTCAGGGGAAACCTCCTAATTCCAATCGGGAAAAAAACAGCCATTTTGGCTGGCCTGAAACGTTGACAACTGATTAGTGGGAAGCAAAGATCAAACAAAAGAAGACATTGGTAGGAAATAGAAAGAAGAAGAATGAGAATTGAAAATGGTACAGTTATAAAGTGCGAACGGAAATGGGTGAGAGTGAGACTCCAAGCAAGCGGTGAAATAGTGCCAGATAAGTGGTGATGGAAAAGTGAGTGGAGCGGAAACCTAATCTGACAGTGTCAGCGCAGAAAGTGACAGGCGGTGGAACCCGAGCGACTCCAGAAGAAATACCATTAAGGAGTTGTGGACTATAAAACAAATTGATTTCGGAGAGGAAAGTGTTTGGAATTAGAACTGTGAGTGGGGTGAGAGAGATCAGAGAAGGCGAAGATCAGAAGAAACAGCGTGGGGCGAGAGGTGAATTTGACAGCAGAAAGTCAAATGAATGGCGGACACAGGAATCTATAATACTCGCAAGTAGAAGGTGAACCTGGAGGAAATTTGAGCATTCAAATAAACTACTCTGTGGAATAGGACGATATCCAGAGGAGAGAAGAAGAGGAGACCGACAGACTTTGTTTTAAGTGGAGACTGTGACGAGGCAATTGACTGGCAGCGGATATCGGAAGAACAGAGTGAATAGCAGAGTGATACATAGAACTTTTCTGTTTGGAAATTAACGAGTGGTGGAGATAAACTAATTTTATCAAGGTGTTTTTCCTGGACATTTGGATGATATTTGGACACTTGGATTTGGATACTTTGAGTGCTGGACATTTGGACATTCAAGTTCAAGAATGTCCAAATGTCCAGCACTCAAAGTATCCAAATCCAAGTGTCCAAATGTCATCCAAATGTCCAGGAAAAACATCTTGATAAAGTTAGTTTATCTCCACCACTCGTTAATAGGAAACAATTAATAGAGAAAAGAAGTCGGAATGATGCAAGACTGAAAGAAGAAGATATTAATGTAGAAGGAGAAAGAACAATATCCAGTGAAGTAAAACTCAGCTGCTTAAGTTTGATTATTAATTATTAAGTAAAAAGGTGATATATATATTGTCTAGATTGTAATATACCTTTGGTAGTCCAGTTTTGTATTTATCTAGTGATTTACCTTATTATCTAGTCTTTTCTTATCTTATATGTCTAGACTTATACTTTAGTCAATTTAGATTTATCATACATATCGAATTAAATACATTGTGTATAGTAATTGATGGTAATTGATATAAACTAATAGTAATTTAACAGTATAGTAATTAATTATAAAGAAAAAAATTAATGAATTGCTGAAACACTATTGCTGAATTAATGAACTGCTGAAACCTTAAACTTTTCCCTCACCTCCCCCCCTACTTTTCCCCTCCCTTATTTAAGAAAATAAGGCAAAATGTAGGATATACTCAAAATTGTGAATAAGTATACGGAAATATATACAGAAATTTTGATTGTGTGATAGAGAAATAGCAATATAGTAAATAGTAAATATTACCCCTCTTGAACATTACTCTAGGATTGTTAGATGCTACAAATTGAATATTAATATAGACAGAAACATAAAGACCTAAATAGTAAATCAGTATATGAAATTTTGGGGAAAAATAATACAAAGAGTACAAATGGCAACTACAGGTTCATCAACGATCACTAAGACAAACAAGAAAATACCCCCAAACCAGATGACACTCTCAGCTTCTCTGGTGCAGCAAAGGCTAGTTGACACTATGTTAGGGGCGGAAAAAGAAAAGATAACCTCCACCCTTAACATGCAAAATATCCATTTGGTACTAGCAATGATTCAAGAAGGAATGAATAAAACGCAAGAGTCCATAGCAAATAACCATGAAGAAATAAAGAAAAATCATGAAGAATTGAGGACAGATGTGGGAGAAATAAAAGACAACATTAAGAAAATGGATGAGAAGATTGGAAAAATACAACAGAACATTGCGGAAAATGAGCAAAGGATCCAAAAGGTGGAGGAGAAAATAGAACAAACGGACAAGAGAATGGAAAAGATGGAGCAAAATCAAGTGTCAATCAATAAGGAACTGGAAGACTCATTAACATATTTAGAGATGGAAAAAGCTTCTTTCTACCTCAGATTCCAGAATGTAGAGGAACAAAAGGATGAATATCTAGGAGAATTAATGACAGAGATACTAGCAGAAGCGACCCAGAGGGATAAAGAAGACGTACAAAGAGACATAGACAAAATTTACAGAGTCCACACAAATTATGCGCTGAGACACAAGTTGCCTAAGGAAATACATTTTAGATTCACAAAAAAATCCATAAAAGAAGATGTCTATAGGAAGATGAGAGAAGGGACAATTGTATACAAGGGAAAGGAAATCATGACTCTCAAGCAAATCCCAAGAAGGATAAGAGACCAAAGAAAAAATTATAACTTCTTAACGACACAATTGAATAAATACAAAATAATGTTCCGCTGGCTAATACCGGAAGGATTACTGATTTCCTGGCAAGAAAAGAAATACAAGATTGACAGTTTAGAAAAAGCACAAGACTTTTTTGATCAGCATTTTGTTTTGGAAGAGGAACAGGAGAGCAGAGAAGAATTAGAAACTAAGAACCAAGAGGAACACCGGACAGAAAAAGAAGAAAGAGACCAAGAAGAAAAAAGAAGATTGGAGAGAGAAAGAATTGAAAGAGAGGGAGCGAGGGAAAAGACACAAGTAATTACAAGAAACACAAGAAGACTAAGAACAACAAACAGATAGAAAACAAGAATGGAACGAGAACTAAAAATGACCTCAATTAACATAAACGGACTAAATTCACCAACCAAAAGAACACACACATTCACAAAATTACATAAACTGGAGATGGACATCATAATCTTACAAGAAGTCCATATTAAGAAACAACATCAAAAACTATTAGAAAATCAAAGATTAGGAACACTATACACATCATTAGCGGATCAGAAAAAGAGAGGAGTTGCAGTATACATTAAGAAACACCTAAAAACAAAGCAAGTATATACAGACACAGATGGACGGATTTTGATGATAGAAATACAAACAGAATCAAAAATAATATTATTAATATTGATATATGCACCCAATGGAAACCAAAGTGAGTTCTTCAAAAAAATACATAACATAATTAAAGATCTGGAATATGAGAATATCTGTATCATAGGAGATTTCAACGCAATTATGGACACCGAAAAAGATTACCAGAGCAATAAAAAGAATAAAACCAGGAAAAAAACATTACCAGATACATTCAAAGACATGGCAGACGAATTACAATTACATGATGTATGGAGAGAGGCGAATAAACAAGCAAAACAATATACATTGTATTCTAGCCCACACCAATCGTGGTCTAGAATAGATATGGCTTGGATGACCTTGGAACTTAGGAAAGAGATAAAAGACATTGAAGTATCACTAAATACATGGGCAGACCACAGTCCAATAACAGTAGTTTGGAAAGGATATCGGAAACAAAAAAGGTGGATGATGGATACTGGAATAATTAAGGATAAGGAATATTCACAGATGATCGAGAAAGAAATGATTATGTTTTTTCAGATAAACACTAAAGAACAGACTTCACTCCAAAACTTATGGGACACAGCCAAAGTTTACATAAGAGGCCTTACCATCACGTATACAGCAAAGAAAAATAAAGATAAACAACAGATAAGAAATAACCTATTAATAGAACTTAGAACACATGAATCAGAACTGCAGAAACAACCCCACAATAAAATAATCAAAGGAAAGTTAAACCTTGTGAAACATAAAATTAATTTAATTACACAAACAGAAATTGCACAGAAAATTAAACTGGCAAAACAAAAACACTTCAAGTATGCAAATAAAACAGGTCGCTGGTTAGCGTACAAATTGAAAAAGGAAAAAGAGAAGAGAACTATATACCAGCTGCAAGATGAGGTAGGAGAAATATATCACATAAATCAAGACAAAAAATGTATAGCAAAAAACTTTTTTCAGAACCTTTACAAACAAGAAGAAATCCGGGAAGAAGATATCAAGGAATACTTACGTAAAACAAATATTGAAAAGCTGGAGGAGACACACAGAGAGTTATTAAACAGACCAATTACTATGACTGAATTGCTGGAAGCAAGGAAAAAACAGAAAAACAATAAAACTCCTGGACCAGATGGCATACTAACAGAATTTTATAAAAAATGTCAGCACCTAATGGATGAATTCTTACTCCAAGTTTTTAACGATGCACTTTTAGAAGCAAAAAATTCCAAATCGTGGACTGAAACCATCATTACACTCATCCCGAAAGAAGAAACTGATCTCACACAAATCAAAAACTACAGGCCAATATCGCTGTTAAATGTGGATTACAAATTGTTCATGTTGGTCATTACGCAGAGACTGAAAACAATTATCCATGAATACATTCATTCAGACCAAAATGGTTTTGTTCCAAGAAGACAGATCAAAAATAATATGAGAACAATCATCAATGTTTTCGAATACTATGAGAAAAAAATGGAGAAACAATTGGCTTTAATTTTCCTGGATGTGCAGAAGGCATTCGACAACTTAAATTGGAATTTTCTTATATTACAATTGGAAGCTATGGAATTCGGCGATAAATTTTTAAAAATGATTAGGAAAATATACTCCTCTCAAATGGCAAAAATTATGATTAATGGGGATATGACAGAAAAATTTGAGATATCAAAGGGAGTGAGGCAAGGATGCCCTCTATCCCCATTATTGTTTATAATATCCCTAGAAATCTTATTAAATGAAATTAGGAAAGATAAAGAAATAAAAAGTCTGAGAATAAAAAAAGGAGTATAAATTGCAAGCCTTTGCTGACGATGTGGTGTTCATCTTGGAACAACCAGAAATAACAGGAACTAAACTGTTAGCGAAAATAGAGGAATATGGAAGAGTGGCTGGTCTTAAAATCAACAAACAAAAAACAAAAGCAATAACGAAGAACTTGACAAATGCACAGGAGAAAGAATTAGAGGATAAATTAGGAATACAAATGGTAAAGAAAATAAAGTACTTGGGAATTTGGCTCACCAACAAAGCAAGGAAAGGACTTTTTCAAAGACTTCAACAAAATGATAGCAAAGTATATTTGGCAGGGGAAGAAGGCTGGAATTAAAATAAAGTGCCTGCAAGATACCCGGGAGAAAGGAGGATTAGGGTTACCAGATTGGGAACTGTGGAAATTGGGATCGTAGAAAACACCCAGGAGCATAGAAGAATCCAAGGCAGATGCATAAACAAACATCTTGAATGTATTTAATCATGTAACAAAACATTAACTATTTACAAAGGCTTTCTTGATATACATTATAGTATAGGGGGCACACAGCATGTGTGACCACCCTGATCAAAGATCATGTCTCACTGAGAACAAACGTAAGAAGAGAGCTTGGTGGAAAGGTTAGAGGGGGTTTTATACTCAGTGTAAGCCCCTCCTTTCCACAAAGGGGTGGAGACACTTTCTGCCTCCACTAGTGTCTGAATGACACATGTGCCAATGGCTTGCAAATACTTGACAGGAACTGTATTACAAGGCGGCACAGTTCTCGCATTCTGCCTCTCATAGGTCTCTGGCCTATGACTGGAGGAGGGGGATCTGGTAGTTGAAATCCTGGATGAAGTCTCTGCCCCTGGGATCTTGTGGGCCCAACTGTGGTAGCCACATAGGTTGCCCTTTCAGGGGGTCCCATAAGGTCAGCCAAGGATGCCCCCAGTGTCACTGCGTTCTTGTATTTCCCAGCTGAGCTGTCATTTTTGGTCTAATAGGCTTACTGTAGTTTTGCCAAGTTTTGTTATCAGTATTAAGTGCGCAAGCGTGCATTCCTTTCTAGCCTCCATTATCCTCCTTCTTACTCCTTTGTTCTCCTGCCAAGAGGTGAGGCAGGAACGCTGGCAAGATGTAGCCAATTACTTAGATAGTAAGAGTTATCTTTCTTTTTACTTTTACAATAAAATGAGTTTCTCTTAGAAAATCTTCGGGTTTTATTTTCTTAATGTATACTTTCGAGGAAAAGCCTCAGTCCAAACCTCTAAACCAGGGTGCGATTATCCCAGAGCCAGGATGGGATCAATCAACTCCCTGACACCCGGTGCCCACAGTCCTGACTGAGCTAGGCCGTGGGAGCACCTGGCCGCGTTGTCCAGTCTCAGCTTTGGGCTTGCCAGATAGAAACGTGTCTCTGCATGTGCTCCTGGCTTCTGAGTTGGCCATGATTGTGCCTGCTCTTGTCCTGCCTCCCATGGTTGCCATGAAGGGGTGTCTCTAAAGTTAGCCTCCCCGAAACCTCTCACGCAACACATCCATGGTGGTGCTGCCAGGGGCAGTGGAATAACCACTCGCCATCTTCATCCCCCGTTAATCGCCTCTCCCTCCATTCATGCAAGTGGCCCCTTGGACGTGGTGGTGTTGGAGGCCTCGTCGCAGAAGTCCCGGTAACTGCCGAACTGTGCCACCATTCCCCTTGTCCCGAGCCAGCCCCTGGCTGGGCCTCCGCTGGCTGCCCTCCAGCCTGGGCTTCTCTCACTTTCGGCTGCACCACAGGCTGCACCCCCAGTACCTCAGGCGTCGATCCTGCGGTCTCCTCCTCCGTCACCATCTCAGATACCTCCAGCACAGTGCCCTCCGCCATTACAGACTTTTGGGGTGTGGGGTTGAGGGGTACCCCGGACCGTGAACCAGCTCATGGGCAAACGTACTGGGATTGAAATAAAGCCGACAAAGGAGCCTTGAATAAATATATAATTTAATTTAAAATACTTAAAAAGACACTGTGCCTTTTAAAAACCACATTAAAAGCAAAGTCTTATCTGGGTATGTGAAGCC
>WNWU01004435.1:957-21706 GCA_012654045.1 Ptyas mucosa | reverse complement strand
CTTTCCAACTCTAACTCTCTGAAAGGATCTGTTTGGAAAAGTGATCAAGTTGGTGATGTCGAATCCACCTGTTGCTTCCCCTTTCTCATTCAGGAACACTCTCTCCCCAGCTGAATTGTTAAAAGAAATGCCTCGAAGAAATGAATGGAGCTACTTGAAAGAGAATACAAGAGAGAGACAATTGAAATAAATATAACAGAGAACAACATATTTAAGTTTCATTCACTCATTCTTTCCATTCCAATACCTATTATTAAATATCTATACTTAGAAATTTGATAATCAATATTGTATGGAAATCTCCATGTCCACTCTATTATTTGTTTGATATTATTTTAAGGAAAGATAAAAATTAACTGAAGCAGGATGAAAAAAGGTTTTTGGAATTGTGTGGCTTTCATCAATTATGTTTTAGGCCTATTACTTAAACAACTAATTTAAGATACAGGTAGTCCTTGACTTACGATCACAATTAAGCCAAAATTTGTTTTGCTAAAGTGAGAAATGTGTTAGGTGAGTTTTGCCCCACTTACATTTTTTCTTGCCATATTTGTTAAGTGAATCACTGCAATTGTTAAGGCCATTTGTTAAGTGAATCTGGCTTTCCCATTAATCAGAAGGTCACAAATGATCCCAGGACACTGCAACTGCCATAAATATAACTCAGCATCTGAATTTTGATCACATGTCCATGAGGATGCTGCAGCAGTCATAATGATGAAAAATAGTCATTAGTCACTTTTTTCAGTGCTGTTGTGACTTCGAACGGACAGTAAGTGAATTGTTGTAAGTTGAGGACTATCTGTAGTTCATAGCTAATCTTTCCTCATTGAGGCAAAGCTATTTGAGAGTCTAAGGTCTGATTAACTTCCTTTATCAGAGATTTACCTCCGAGTTTTTCGCTGTGCCCTCAAGACCCTGCTCTTCCGACAGGCAGGGCTATCTTTGTAAAGGAGTTTTAAATTCAGAGTTTTAAATTTTGGGGTTTTTAACGATTTTTGGGCGTAAATGTAATAATTTTAATAATTTTTAAATTATTTGGGATATTTGTATTGTGCTTTTTACTTGGCTGTGCACTGCCCCGAGTCCTTCGGGAGAGGGGAGGTATAGAAATAAAATTATCTATTTATCTATCTATCTTTAACCAGATTTTAGAACTCAAGCTTTCTTCGATAGATAAAAGTAAGGTAGAGGCTGGGGTGAAATGCTACTGGTTCGGACTGGTTGGGTCAAACTGGTAGTGGCGGAGACACGTGGTTCAGAGAACCGGTAGTGGCGGCAGTGTGAGGCTCCACCCACCCGGACAGATGTCATTACTTCCTGGTTTTGCGCAGGCTTTGTGCATATGCAGAGGGTCCAAGCTTACTACTACTTACTACTACTTACTACTTACGAGATCGCCTTCTGCCACCGATAGCCTCCCACCGGCCAATACGCTCCCACAGAGAGGGACTCCTCAGGGTGCCATCGGTCAAACAGTGTCAACTGGCGACCCCCAGGGGGAGAGTCTTCTCCGTGGGGGCACCTGCCCTCTGGAATGAATTGCCCCGGAGATACGTATGATCCCTGACCTACATACCTTTCGCCATGCCCTTAAGACCTTATTGTTTCAACAGGCTGGGCTGGTTTAAATGATGAATTTTAATGAGCGTTTTAGTTTTTTAATATAAGGGCCAAATTATTTAATATGTTTTAAATTGTTTTTAAATTTTATGCATATATGTGTTTTATTGTGGCTGTGCACCGCCCTGAGTCCCTCGGGAGAAGGGCGGTATAAAAATTTAAATAATAAATAATAATAATAAATAATAAGTGCGTGCGTGAAGCATGCGCTCATGCGTAGAGTGTGCACTTCTGAACCGATAGGGAAGGTAAGTAGATTTCACTTCTGGTAGAGATTATTCCAAACATAGGTTTGTTTCATAGTATGGATGCCCCATGTAAAAAGGACCACTTTTATTTTACTCTTCTAAATCTCTGATAAAGACAAAAAGCTCAGTTTGTCACTCACAAAAAAATCAGGAACCAAACAGAAAGAGATTTGATTATTTTTGGAAGAGACAATGAAAATTAATCAAAATTATCATTTTAACTATCTCCTATTGTGCAAGCTATGGTGATTTATTAAAGAACTCCTACCGACAACTAAACCATGATTTTTATAATAGATTCTGGATGATCAGAATATCAGAATAACTGAATGACAGAATAACAACAGAATCCAGCTATTCTGTATCTATTTTATACCATACAATATAACAGTGTTTGAAGGACCTTGGAGATCTTTTAGTACAACACCCTGCTCAAGGAGAAGACCCTACAACATTTCAGACAAATGGCTGCCTAATATGTTCATAAAAATCTCCAGTTACGGAGCACCCAGGACCTTTGATGGGAAGTTCAATAAATGTTTCCTTATTTCTACATTTTTATCATAATTACAGTAAATTGCAGAATTATAAATTAATATGCAAAAAATATTAAGACCTTCAACAATGGGTTCAAAAAACAATTCTATGTCAAACTGCTCATTGAAATAAAAAGAGGTGTCAAATGCAAAGGGAATACCTGCCAAGGTTGCAGATTTGGAAGATCAGGTATTTTACCCATCAGTTTTCTTCCTATTGAACGCCAAGATGCGTAGAGCCTGCAAAGCATGAGCCACAGCATAAACAGCATTGTAGACACTGTAGCTTTGCCCAGTCATTTCCATTTCAAATATAGGTGCAGGAAGATCCTCCAGCTTCATCTCCTCAGTGCACCGAGTATTGTCCGTTCCTTGTAACTCTGGTTTTGGAAATGAACAATCAAATGATTGTTCCCAAACATTCTGCCGAAACCCATCTCTGTAGACTGAAAGAGGATTGATGGTCTGAAGAAATTCCTTGAAACCTACAACTGCTGTTGAGTGAACAGTGAAGGAAATAGCCCCATTGTACATCTTCAGATCCCATGTGATTTGAATGCTTGATAATACAAAATCAATCTGTGCAGTCATGATCCACACCTTTCTTAATAATGCAGTTTCCTTGCTTTCAGGATCTACCAGAAATATTACAAATCTTAGCCATATAATTGTCCAGGATTCTCCGTAGACAAGAAATGCATTGGTTTTGCTATTCATCATATTAATGGAAATAATGGAGATCATCTGGTAAATTTCTGGGAAGCCTTCCAAGTGGAGTTGTTGAGCAAGCCTTTCTATGAACGATGAACAGATTCCATTCTGTGAAAGTAAGGGCTGCATTTTCTGTAAGAAATTTTCTCCATTGCTGTTATCAACAACAAAAATCCCAATCCACGTCCATCTGAAATGACAAAGTAGTTGTACAATCCCAATGTATTGATGTTCCTCTTTGGGGACCATGAAATAAACTGAAGAGAGTTTACTAGTCTGAATTTCCTCTCGGGCTAATGAGCCGTATGTGAGCTGAAAGAAAGTCCATTAAAATTCTCTTGAGTCTTTTGATTAAATTTAATCTTCCTATCTAGATTTCATATAAAATATATCCAAGTATCATTTCCCCCTACCATTCTTTAAAGAATATAGAAACAAATATCTTGGAACCATTTAAAACTGATGTACTAGAGCAATTGTTTTAATAGAAGCCATTCAAATCTTCCCTCAGCTATGATATTCAGAGCCTTGATACTCACTTCCTGTAGCTGGCATTGTCGTTTCAGAAAAAAATGCTAAGTAGTAAACCTTAAGACATGCAGAACATCTTAACAGAAACCTGAGCTTAATCTTTGATGCCCATTAATTATTCCATAGCAACAATAAGATTAAGAATTTCCTTCTCAACCCCTTCAGAACTTACTTGTGGAATCTTGAAGAATCTGATAATTTCAGCTATATAAGATGATGTGACAAAATCCAATCCCCCAATGATAGCCATGAGATTTTTCTGGCTATCACATTTGTAGTTAGGGACAAATTCCTGGGATTTGAAAAGCAGGTCCAGAATACTGCGATAGGTCATCCTTGAATGACAGTAACTGTCATAGATGTGGAACCCAAGAGTGACATTAGGTAAGATCTGGGAATCCTCATTGATCTCCTTCACAGCAAAGGCCAAGGCAAGGATGTGCTGGTAGAACTTAGTTATTACACTGCAAATGATTTAAATACCCCAGTTAAAAAAGGAAATTGACCAATCTCATAAGGTGGCATCCTTTCTATACGAATAACAAAGATTTCTTTCTCCAATTAAGGAAGCAAGAAAATAAGTCTTCTAAAATGCTGAATAATTTGTACTAACATGTTTTCTAAAATGCTGAATGATTTGAACAAAGTTCAAATTTGCTTTTTCTACAATATTTGCATGATTTGCAACAAATACCTGCTACAAGAAATAAAAATAGTGCTTTTTTTTCATGGAACCCCATTTATTTACTAACTTTTTTTCCACAAAATGGAATATGAACAATTCCAGCATGTATCAGTCATTTATTGTATGTATGCTTTTTTAAGATTGACAATACTGATTTTTTTTTTAAAAAAATCCAACTTAAGTTACTTTAAGCTTATTAATTGTTCTTCAGAAGATGTTTTGCACCAAAGTTTCATACATTATGTGATGAACACTTTACAATAAAGTAAAGAAAATTGTTTATTCTGCCACAGTTAGAAACAAGTGAAAGACTGAGACACTTAGATTAGATATAAAGCCTACATTTATATTGAAAACCTTTTACTCTCATAAGCAATTTTGGGGAAACTGATTAAGATGAGGGGGAAAATAATCTTACTTTGGTATGTCATAAGATGTTATATAAGGATGCTCTTTAAAATTAATTTCATAAAGGTTGTAAAAGATGTGGGACACTATCCCACCAATGACAAGGTCACCACATTGGTACCACTCATGTGGAACAAGGAAAGCATCACTTGCTGGGCAGCTCAGAGTCACTATTTTCTTCACCAGGAACACTAGAAGGAGCAACATCTTCACTATTGAAAATGTCTCCAGGTTTCATCCCATCCTACAATAAAGGTTGTATTATTCCAATAGTTAATCCAGTGATTAATTCAAGGTTTATATTGGAGAGTACACCTAATCAGAAAATCCATCATTGGGTATTTGGAGATCTATGAGAATGCAACTTTATGTCTTGAGTATCATCAGGGTTTGAACAGATATTCTGGCAGAGGAGAATAGAGGGAGGAAACCTGTAGCAATGACTCTGACACACAGCCATTATTATCCTCGTACCAATCTCCTTGGGTTCACAATACGTTGATTGTTGTTGAATTGAAATAGCCTTCTGTGCAGTTTTGATGTTTTTACCTAGTTGAAAAAATATGGTGATTTCTGTAGAGGATGATTACTTTGTTTTTGATGAGAGAATAAGTGTCTGATGTTTAAATGCTTTTTGAAATGCACAATTGATTATAAAATGTACAGAGGGGAATTTGGAGTACAAAATACACTTGATTTTTAAAATTTGTTTTACTTGTTTGACAATGAATGATAAATGCTGTTCACTTTCATTTGCATAGCATTAAGATGCATAGATATTTTGGCATTCCCTCATTTTAAGAAGTTTTGTGAGATTTCTGTCCATAACCCTCTAGAAGGGAGGGGGTCACCTCTATTGTTTCCACAATGTATAGGTTGGGTGACATTTTTACTTAACTTAGGTATGAGCTGGAAATAGATTTTTTATTCTATTTGGAAATGTCTGCAGCCTTAGATCTTCCTATGGGTTTCAAACCTTTTGTGGACCAATTCCAGTAGAGGATTTAACTCCATAGTAAAATCTGTGGTCATCTACACCTCACAATTTCCAAAGAGAGGAAAGTTGTTCTCATTTCTTTAAAAAAATCTTTCTCCCTCTCTCCCTCTCATCTTTTCCTCCTTTGGAGAATCAGATTTCATTTTATTGTCATTGATGAACACAACAGAACTGAAAATTCCAGAAATCAACATGCAGGTTTACATTTAACTGCAAATATTTAGTTGATATGTCGAGGTGTAAATAAATCAATGTACCGTAAAACCTTTATCTCTATTAAGATCTACTTTAACAAATGAGCCTCTGAAGCAGTTAACAATAAATGTTTTTATTTACATAAAAATAAAAACAATATATATTCAAATATTAAATAGTATTTCATTACTTTGCTTAAATATCCTGTCAGATATATATATCTCTAAGCGATGTTAGTTCTGGCTATTCTTCCTCAGAAGAAATAGTCTTGTAAACCATCAGAACTGCATCAGAACTGCCCTTCTATTTTTTTTTTAATTATAATATATTATTTTTATTGTGTCATTGGATAAGTACATCAGATTCTTCAAAATTAATATATTTACTACATTTCATATTTGTTGGTCAGAAATAGTCCATATATATTCCTTTTTTAAAAAATGTTTTTATTGTTACAAAATTACAATACAGTTCTACATTTCCGGTTTTGTAGTGTCAATATACTGTACATATAGATAATGTTTACATCATTATTTACATGGAATAACCTTCTTGTTTAAGATTGAATTAAAAGGTACTACCCATATATCATTCTTATATCCATAGTAGTTGTGTCTTTATTTGTCTACTTGCTTCTTAATTCCTATTCATTAATCACCACCGGTAGTACCAATCTTTTCCATTTGCTTATCTTAACTAGCTATCCAATTTCACTTTAAGCTCTCACGAGCTCTGCTTTAATTTCCTTTTCCCTAGCCACTCATACCACTTATCCCATACACTATAATAATCCGTTTCCTCTCTGTCCCTTATCTGTAATGTTAATTTATCCAATTCGGCACATTCCAGTATTTTTCTAATTATATGCTCTTCAGGCGGTAATTTCTTCTCTTTCCAGTGTTGGGCAAAAGATATTCTTGCTGCTGTTATTATATGTATCGCCAAGTATTTCTTCTTTCTTGCGTACAATGTTTTTAGGATTCCCAGAAGAAATATTTTTGGGTCTAATTCAAAGGTGTCTCCTAATATTTCCGACACCCATTTGCCTATCATCCTCCAAAAATCTTTAGCTTTAGGGCAGGTCCACCAACAATGGTAATATGTACCTTGTTGGTGTCCGCACTTCCAGCACTTTGGACTTGTATTAGGGTAAATTTTAGCAATCCTAGCCGGTGCTAGGTGCCACCTGTAGATCATTTTATAATGGTTCTCCTTGAAGGTTGTGGCTTTGGTCATTTTAAGGTTAGTACTCCAAATTTGATCCCATTCTTCTAAATTTATAGTTTGTCCTATATTCTTAGCCCAAGCTATCATTGTATCCTTGACCGTTTCTTCCATCAAATCATATTCCACCAGATAATTATACACTTTGGCTAATAATTTGTCATCCGTACCCATCCAGACTTTATCTAAACCATTAGTGCCTATCTCTATGCCCGGGTCTTCTTTGTCTTTTTTATATCTCGACTTAATTTGTAAATATGTCCACCATTCTATATGGGTGCCCTGATCTTTCATTTCTTCCATAGTCTTAAGATTCCCTACTCCATCAAGTATCTCTTTATATTTGACTGTTTTTCCAAATTACATTAGGATTATTACTAATGTAATTTTCCAAATTACATTAGGGTAAATTATCGCCTCCATTGTGGAGAGCCATCTGGGAACTTTGGTGTAATGTTTTTGTCTTACTTCTCTCCATGTTGACATGAGGGTATCCCTTATTTTATGTTTGTGAAAATACGTCCTTGTTCTTTTTCCGGTTTTCCATAGGTAGAAATGCCAACCCTTCTGGAGATCATACCCTTCCAGTGTCAAAATCCTTTTATTACTCAGGGTTGCCCAATCTTTTAACCATACTAATTTCGCTGCCTTGTAATATGTTTCCCATATCAGAAGTCCAAGCCCACCCCTATCTTTTTTGTCTTGTAAATTTCTAATTGCAATCCTCGGTTTCTTCCCTCCCCAAATGAATTTCCTAACAGTAGTATTAAGTTCCCGAAAAAAATTCTTGTCTAATTGAATTGGGGCTGTTTGGAATAGGTATAACAATTTAGGTAGGACACTCATTTTAATTGCTGCGATTTTCCCTAGGAAGGATATCTGTAGTTTTTCCCACTTCTCTAAATCTTGTTTAATATTTTTAATCAAAGGTATGTAATTGTCTTCTTTAAGGGCTGAACATTTTTTTGAGATCCATACTCCCAAATATTTGACCTTCTTGACCGCTTGTATTCCCATTACCTCTTCTAAGATTGTTATCTGATCTTTGGACATATTCTTGGTCAACATTTTGGTTTTTGATTTATTGAGTTTGAGCCCCGCCACCTCTCCGTACTTACCGAATTCATCTAAGATTTGGGCTCCTGATTTCAACGGGTCCTCTATGATCAATGCCACATCATCCGCAAAGGCTTGGATTTTATAAGTTTCTTTCTAATTCTCAGCCCCTTAATCTGTTTGTTCCCTCTTATTCTTTTTAGTAGGACTTCTAAAGCTAAGATGAATAAGAGGGGTGATAGGGGGCATCCCTGTCTCACCCCCTTGCTAATTTGGAAGGTTCTTGTTAATTCTCCGTTGACTAGTATGTTGGCCCTTTGTTTCTCATAGATCGATGTTATTGTGTTTACAAAATTTTGTCCAAATCCCATTCTGTTTATCTGTTGTATCATGAACCCCCAATTTAAGTTATCGAAAGCCTTCTGGGCATCTACAAAGACCAATGCCATTTCTTGGCCCGGATGTTCCTCGTAATATTCTATTACATCTAATACTGTCCTTCCGGTTGAGGACTCGAGGTGGCATGGCGTGGTAGGAGCAAGCGCTCTTTTCCAACGCCAATTTACGTCGCGTTTTGGGGACCCTAATTTATAATAATTATATATATTAATTAAGTCTCTATTGTATTAACTATTTAACATATTGTCCATATTTATATCTATACAAATCAACTAATTAACTTTATTAACTATATTAATTATATTGTTTAAGACTATTATTGATTAATATTGGGAACAGTGAGGTATTAAGTGATTAAGTAATCAAATTCATATTTAACTATTTAATTATTTACATATATATTTATTGATTTATACCATAATAAGAAAATATCTAATTGATTCTTGAAACTGACTGTGATATTTGATACACAACTAGTCATTTATGGAATTGCAGTCAATCAATTGGTGAACTCTATAACCTAACTTGAACTAAGGAATAAGAAGAGTATATTTGACTAGTAGATCAGGTAGCCTTATTAGACGAGAGTACTAGTTAATAGAGAGAAAAGAAATTTATTAAACAATTAAAGGTACATGACATTTCCAATAACTTAAAGGAAGATATATCAAACGAAAAGGAAGGAAGGTTAGTGGATGACCATTTGGAGAAATATTGATAGGATAGTTAAAGACCAAGCGAGAGTATTAAGGGAGATGACAAGCTTTGCAGCCACTGTAACAAAAACGGGAAAGAAAATACCCCCAAACATCTCCAACCCTACGATCACGATGACCTCACCTGCGGCGCAAAAATCAACGGAAAGCCTGGCAACCATGATCCCCACAATGCAAGCAATGCAGCTGTCACTAACAACTATTCAAGAAACAATGCTGATGATGCAGGAAAAGATGGTCAACAACCATCTAGAACTGAAAACAGACATAAAAACTATCGATCAAAAAATGAATGATTTTCAACAGGCAATACAGCTGAACGAACAGAAAATAAAGAAAATCGAATCTAAGATTGAACAACAAGAGAAAGACCTAGATACAGTGGATCAAAAATTAATGGCGCAGAACAGGGAATTGGAGGATTCGATTACCCAGCTGGAAATGGAAAGAGCATCCTTCTACTTGCGCTTTCAGAACATCTCAGAGGAGAAGGAAGAAAATCTGGGCCAAGTTATGGCGGAATTAATTGCCGGGGTCCTGCAACAAGATACGGACCAGGTGATAAAGGAGCTCAATGAAGTGTACAGAGTACAAACGAACTACGCTAGATGAAATAGGCTACCCAGAGAGGTGCATATAAGGTTTGCCTGGAGAAAAGTTAAAGAGATTTTTTACAACATGGTGAGGGAAGAACAAATCATATATAAAGGTAAAGAGGTGATCGTGCTAAAACAAGTTCCAAGGAGGGTGAGGGAACTAAGAAGGGATTATAGATTCCTAGCATCCCAACTGAATAAGAGGAATATTCCTTTCCGATGGACCTTGCCGGAAGGCATGTTAATAACATGGCTAGGAAAGAAAATCAAGATAAATAGCTTGGTAGAGGCCCAGGATTTTCTAGATCAAATAAAAGGTACAGAAGAGGAACAAAGCAGCAAGGAGGAACTGGAAGGGGCCACCACGGAGGAAGACCTCACCCAACGAAGAGGATCCAAAGAAGGGTCATCAGAGGAGAAGGAAAAAGAAGAGAAGGAAAGTAAAGAGGAAAAGAAGAAACAGAGACCGCAGAGAGTCACCCGCGCGAACAAATACTAGAACTACATGAAGACACAGAACAGAATGGATTGGAAACTTCTATCGATTAACGTAAATGGTTTGAATGATTATAAAAAGAGAAAAATATTTTTCACAAAATTAGCTAAGCAAAATTTGGACATAATATGTTTACAAGAGGTGCACATTAAAAAGGAAAATGAAAAATGTTTGGAGTACAAGAAACTCGGAGTCTTATATACATCTTTGGCGGAGAAAAAAAAGAGAGGGTTGGCTCTATACATTAAAAAGGAAATAAAAGCAGAACTAAAATACACAAACCCTAAGGGTAGGATATTAGCTGTGGAAATTATGAGAGACAATTATCCAATTCTAATTATAGCTATCTATGCCCCGAATAAAAATTTGAGTCAGTTGTATAACAAGGTTAGAGAAATAATAAACAAAATGGACATTAATAACAACATATGCATTATCGGGGATTTTAATGGAATCATGGACCCGAATAAGGACCACAAAAGATTTAAAGGTCAGAAGGGAAAAAGGAAGAGTTTACCAAAACCATTTTTCGATTTAATAGATGAATTGAATTTCTGGCGAACCCTAAATCCACACAAAAGACAATTTACCTACTATTCAAACCCCCAAAAAACTTGGTCCAGAATTGATATGATGTGGGTAAGTAGAAACATAGGGATGGACATAATGTCAGCTGAGATTATACCCAACATCTGGGCAGACCATAACCCACTAGAAATCAAATGGAAAAGGAAGTATAAGAGAGGGAATACAAGATGGAGATTGAACACACAATTCTTACGGGACAAACAAAATGTGGAGAAGGTAAAGAGAGAGATTTATTTATTTTATTTTATTTTATTTCCAATTTATATACCGCCCTTCTCCCTGAGGACTCAGGGCGGTGTACAGCCAGAAATAAAAACATAAAATGCAAATATTAAAACAATTAAAATATATATAAATTTGGCTCCAGAATTAAAACTAACAAACCAATTAAAATTTAAAATTTCTTCTCAAGCCAGCCCGGCTTGTTGGAAAAAATGTGTTTTAAGGGCACGGCGGAAGGCACTGAGGTCATGAATTCTCCTAATCTCCGGGGGTAACTGGTTCCAGAGGGTGGGTGCCCCCACAGAGAAGGCTCTTCCCCTGGGGGTCACCAGCCTACATTGTTTGGCTGATGGCACCCTGAGGAGGCCCTCTCTGTGGGAGCGCACAGGTCGATGGGAGGTCATCGGTGACAGCAGGCGGTCTCGGAGATAACTAGGCCCTATGCCATGGAGCGCTTTAAAGGTGATCACCAACACCTTGAAGCGCACCCGGAAGACCACCGGAAGCCAGTGCAGCTCGTGCAGGAGCGGTGTTATGTGGGAGCGCCATGCTGCTCCCGTCACTACCTGCGCGGCTGCGTTCTGGACCAGTTGGAGCCTCTGGGTGCTCTTCAAGGGGAGCCCCATGTAGAGAGCATTACAGTAGTCTAGGCGAGAGGTGACGAGGGCGTGAGTGACTGTGCACAGGGAATCCCGATCAAGAAAGGGCCGCAACTGGCGAATCAGGCGAACCTGACAAAAGATCCCCCTGGCTACAGCCGTCAGATGTTCCTCCAAAGACAGCTGCCTATCCAGGAGGACTCCCAGATTGCGAGCCCCTTCTGCAGGGGCCAAAGACTTGCCCCCGATAGTCAGTGATGGAGTCAACTGACTATATCGGGATGCCGGGAGCCACAGCCACTCAGTCTTGGATGGGTTGAGCTTGAGCTTGTTTCTCCCCATCCAGATCCGCACGGCTTCCAGGCACTGGGACATCACTTCGAGGGCATCGTTGGGGTGGCCTGGGGTGGATATGTACAGCTGGGTGTCATCTGCGTACTGATGGTATCTCACCCCAAAGCTACGGATGATCTTACCCAGCGGCTTCACATAAATGTTGAACAGAAGGGGCGAGAGGACCGATCCCTGCGGCACTCCACAAATGAGAGGCCTCGAGGTCGACCTCTGCCCCCCTGTCAACACAAACTGCGACCGGTCGGAGAGAAAGGAAGAGAACCACCGTAATACGGTGCCCCCCATCCCCAACTCTTCCAGCCGGTGCAGCATGATACCATGGTCGATGGTATCAAAAGCCGCTGAGAGGTCTAATAGGGCTAGGACAGAGGAACATCCCCTGTCCCGAGCCCTCCAGAGATCATCAACCAACGCGACCAATGCCGTCTCCATGCTGTGCCCAGACCTGAAACCCGACTGGAACGGATCCAGATAGGATGTTTCCTCCAGGAATTGTGGAAACTGTCGCGCAACCACACTCTCAACAACCTTCCCAATAAAGCGGAGGTTGGAGACAGGACGATAATTTGCTAATACTGCCGGGTCCAGGGAAGGCTTCTTGAGGAGAGGCCTCACCACCGCCTCTTTCAAGGCGGCAGGGAAGTGACCCTCACTCAAGGAAGCGTTGATAATACCCTGGAGCCAGCCTCGTGTAACCTCCCGGGAGGCCAGTACCAACCAGGAGGGACACGGGTCCAATAAACATGTGGCCGCACTAAGTCTCCCCAAGATCCTGTCCACATCATCGGAGTCACAGAGTCAAACTCTTCCCAGGTAACATTCTCAAGACTGTTCCTCGTCACCCTGCCCAGATCTACCCAGTCAGAGTCCAAATCCCCCCGAATCTGAGTGATTTTGTCATACAGGTATTGTCCGAAATCCTCAGCCCTGCCTTCCAAGGGATCCTCCCGCACCCCCGGATGGAGCAGGGAGCGGGTCACCCTAAACAGGGCAGCCAGACAATTCCCTGATGATGCAATAGAAGCAGAAAAGTAATTAAACTTTGCTGCTTTTATCGCCACTAGGTAGGTCTTAATATGCGACCTTACCAGTGTTCGATCAGATTCAGCAAGACTGGCCCTCCAACCACTCTCCAGGCGTCTTTTCCGGCGCTTCACCTCTCTCAGCTCCTCGGTAAACCAGGGAGCTGCTCGAGATCCGCACCGGGTCAGAGGCCGCAAAGGCACGACTCGGTCCAAGGCTCCGCCAGCCGCCCGATTCCAGGCAGCTACCAGGTCCTCGGCCGAGTCGTGTGCCAGATCCTCAGGAAACGGCCCAAGCTCCATCTGGAACCTATCAGGATCCATCAGGCGCCTGGGGCGGACCCATCTAATTGGTTCCGCCTCCCTGCGGTGGGGTGTAGTGGTTCGGAGATCCAGGCGAAGGAGCGAGTGATCAGACCATGACAAGGGTTCTATGTCTATATCCCCTATAACCAGATCACTCAACCACTGGCCAGAGACAAAAATCATGTCCCGAGTGTGCCCCCCCTATGAGTGGGGCCATGAACTAATTGGGTCAGGTCCATGGCCGTCATGGAAGCCATGAACTCCCGAGCCACCTCAGACGTTTCACCAATGGAAGGCAAGTTGAAATCACCCATGACCATAAGCCTGGGTGTATCCACTGCCACCGTGGCTATCACGTCGAGTAGTTCGGGCAGGGCTGTTGCCACGCGGCAGGGAGCCAGGTACGTAAGCAGCAAGCCCAACTGAACCCCATGACCCCATCTCATAAGGAGGGATGATAAAAGAATTCTTTGAACAAAATGAAAAGGAACCGACGGACCGAGGGATAATCTGGGATACTATGAAGGCTTTCATTAGAGGACTGGCCATAGCGTATGGAGCACACAAAAACAAAGAAAAAAGAGAAGCTCAAAAGGCATTATTGGAAGAATTGGGGAAAGCAGAGAGGGAAATCCAACAAAATCCGGAGAATGAGTTAGCGAAAGAGAATTGGATGACTATTCGACATAAAATAAACATAATTGATCAAGAAAAATTAGCATACGAAATCAAACGAACTAAACAATACCACTTTGAGAACGCCAATAAACCGGGAAGATGGCTGTCTTATAGACTAAAGAAAGAAAAAGAGAAAGGAATAATTTACCAATTAGAAGACTCAGAAGGTCATATTATAAATAAGGAGGAAGAGAAATTAGAGTTGATTCGTGAGTATTATGCCACCCTGTACAGAGAAGAAGGGATACTTAAGGAAAAAGTAGAGTGTTATCTATTGGAAGAAGAACTCCCACGAATTGAGGAAGAGGAGAAAGAGATGTTAAATAAAGAAATTACAATGGCAGAGTTAAAGACAGCAATATCTAAACTTAAAAAGAACAAATCACCGGGCCCAGATGGATTCCCAGGGGAACTATACCAAAATTTAGAACTAGAGGATATCCTTTTCCCCAAAATGTTAGGAATTTATAATGAGGCTTTGACCAAATACAAAATTCCAGAATCATGGAGGGAGGCGTACATTACACTCCTCCCCAAAGAAGGAATGGATACAAAATCAATAAAGAATTACAGACCGATTTCCCTACTTAATACGGACTATAAAATTTACATGAGCATCCTAGCAGGAAGGTTAAAGAAAGTTCTGAATAGAATAATACACAGTGACCAAAATGGATTTCTCCCAGGGAGGCAAATAAGAAATAACATAATGACAGTATTAGATGTAACAGAACTGCCCTTCTAATTGACTTCCAAACTGCCCACAGTTTTCTAACAGAAGAGCTGAACAGAACACTCCTAACTGCCAACTGCCTTCTGAACTTCCAATGGTTTTCTGTCAAGAATCTCCTTTTATACTGTCAACTGTGACAGTTAGGGGAGGGAACATTAAAAGCCAGGGAGATTCAAATCCATCAGCTGCCTTCTGATTGGCTTATTTACTTGTCCATTCCAAAAGCCATTAATAGGCACAGCAATTGAGAAATAACTTTTCTCTCACATGATAGGATGGATGGAGGAGAAAAGAGGCAATGGAGCCTAATATTTATTTCAAACTTGGCTCTTCGTATCATCATCTTTATGGTAGAAGACAGTTCTGCTTTACTGTGTGTGAAATGCAGAGGGAGAGAACATTCTCACTGCTTAAATTTGGAAGAGGTTTCCTCTGGAGGGAGGGAGTACCAAAGAGTTGCTAAGCAAAAATACAAGTACAACACAAAACCAAAGAATGGTGTTAGTAAACATAAACAGCAGGAGATTCCCAGGAAAATTTCACCCTTTGCTGCATCCATTCCATACTTTTTGGTCCAATTTGGCTGAAATTTAATTTTGTTTACCAACTATTTCTCCCTTATTCTTTTCTCCCCAAATCTCTTTTTCCAGCTGTAACCAAACTAAAAATTTCAATTACTTTTCATTTCTACTATATAACCAAAGAACAGAAAGGATTATTATTATTATTATTTTAAAAAGGAAACAATGGTAGATGGAATATCATCATGGGCTTTAGCAGTGAAGAGGGTGAAATTGTTACAGCAATTAAGAACAGTGGTAGAGACCAGCTGTAGTACTTCCTGAGATTCTTTAAAGATCATTTTTTTAAATCTTTGTCTATTAATTTAGTTTTGTATATTAGAACTGAGGCAATTGCTGTTCTGCTGTTATTATGTCAAAGATACCAGTGGTACAGTCAAGAAATACAGTCAGGCTATGACAGTGGTGGATTTCAAATTTTTTTACTACCGGTTCTGTGGGTGTGGATTGGTGGGCGTGGTATGGCATGGCTGGGTGGGCATGGCAGGGGAAGGTTGCTGCAAAATCCCCATTTCCTCCCGATCAGCTGGGACTTGGGAGGCAGAGAATAGATGGGGCGGGGCCAGTCAGAGATGGTATTTACCAATTCACCGAACTACTGTAAAATTTCCGCTACCGGGTTTCCAGAACTGGTGAGAACCTGCTGAAACCTACCTCTGGGCTATGGTTACATAGACATGAGGTGAATTGTGAGATGTAAGTAATCACATATCCTGTCAGGAATAGCAACTTCCTACCTGCTTTTCAACACTACTTACATTTTCTGAACAAATAAGTGCCAATGGAACCACATAATTTAGAGAGTATTTGCAATTGGGGAAATAAACTTTCTTCTCTGACTCTTACTTTTCTCACAAGGTATGTTTGTGGACACAAAAGGTCACCTTCTAAATACTTTACTAAATACTTTACTAAATACTAAATACAGGTTTCCTGCCTGACTGCTCTCAGACGGTCAGATTAGATAATCATATGTCTTCAGTCCTTATTCTTAACACTGGTACACCACAGGGTTGTGTGTTGAGTTCCTTACTCTTCATGTGCATGACTGCATTCCCACTCGTACTAGTAATATTATTACTAAATTTGCAGATGATACAACAGTGGTGGGACTCATCTCTGGGGGGGAGGGGAGAGATGAGTCTGCCTATTGAGATGAGGTGGACCGGTTGCTTTCGTGGTGTGTAGACAATAACTTGGTCCTCAACACCAATAAGACCAAGGAGCTTATAGTGGATTATAAAAGGAAGAGATCAGACATCCAGCCCTTGCTTATCAATGGAGACTGAGTGGAGCAAGTGGCCAGTTTTAAGTTTCTGGGTGTTATCATAAAAGAGGATGTGACCTGGGGCACTTACATTGCAGCACTGGTCAAAAGGGCCCACCAGAGATTATTCTACCTGAGACTTCTCAGGAAACAACAGCTGAATGGAAAAGTGCTGGTGACCTCCTACCGCTGCACCATAGAGAGTATTTTAATTTACTGTAGTAGTGTATGCACTGGAGGACAAGACCTTCACAGCCACCATGGTTTTTCCTTTTGTGCTCGGATAGGCTGGAAAGAAGGAGATCCACACACTACAGAAGGCCAACATGCTGAAAGCGATGAACTTGGCTTTATTAAAACTGTCCGATAATTTATGGGCAAGGAAAGCCACAATAAAACTGGCGATGGCCAAGATACCCATGTAACCAAGACACAGTAGAAAAAGAAAGCTGACTCCTCATTGCATTGTAAAATCATTTCTTGGAGCTCTGGGTGCATGTTCAACTCAGAGAATGGGGAGAATGTCGACAATCAAAGAATACAAATACATACCTGGAAGAGAGAACAGGAAAGTAAAATAAAAAAATAACATTTTTCCACCTTCTCATCTGAGATCCTGGCTTACTGGCCACGAAATTAACTTTCCTTAATTGTAAGTAATGGATGGATATTTAAATATTTTTAAATATAATAATGGCACAGTTAAAAGTTAGAATAGGGATGGAAACTAGAGAGAGGGGGATCAATGGAGCACACATTTTTACATAATAAGATGAAGTAATAACCAGAGGGGAAATCAGAATTTGAACGATGGTAGTATTAAGCATATTTGAATAAATGGTGATTGGCATAAAAATAACATATTGAAATATTGAATAATTGAATAAGAGAAGATTATAACTTAAATTAAATATTTGTATTATTATTATTATTAGAATCATATAAGTCTGTGAAATGTAACATATGATTATTAATATTCTATTTGTAGTAAAAAGAATATGGTGATTGGCATAAAAATAACATATTGAAATATTGAATGACTAAATAATGAAAGATTAAATTCAACAAAAATATGTGTACTATTACCAGAATTAAGCTTGTCAAACGTAGTAAATATGATGACTATTATTTTATTTGTACTAAAATGTAAGATACTCAGGTGCCACAATGTTCATGCATTGATATGTGTGTAAAAAAAAAATTAAAAAAATAAAAAACTTGGGGGGGAAAGGGGGGGGGAGCCAGACTTCTAATTTCAAACCAATTCAAATCATTCTTTATTATGGTCTTTAGTCACCAGAACTTTGAAGAAAGGATGAAGCAGAAGGAAAAATACATTTAATTTCATTTTAATAAATTTTCCATATTATTGAAATCTGAAAACAGGTTGCAATGAAGATAGATTTATGGATAGAGAGCAAATGGTTATCACCCAGCATGAAAGTCTACTGTAAAATGCAGTTAAATGTATGGGATACACAAACTCAATAGGTTTTCATTTCGAAGAAGCCTAACAAATCTGAAACTGATATCCTATAATACTATGTTAAATATATATTCATAAAATGGTAATTAGCTTTTTACTATATTTAAGTAGTGCTTTATGAAAGATGTAAAAATGTAGCAACTTAGAATACCTTTATTGTCATTTTAAATGTACACTAATCATCATACATCATACAAGGAGCTGCGGTGGCACAATGGTTAGAGTGCAGTCCTACAGCTACTTCTGCTGACGGCCGGCTTTCTTTAATTTGACAGTTCAAATCTCACCAAGCTCAAGGTTGACTCAGCCTTCTATCCTTCTGAGGTGGGTAAAATGAGGACCCAAAATTGTTGGGGACAATATGCTGAAACTATAAACTGCTTAGAGAGGTCTGTAAAGCACTGTAAAGCAGTATATTAGTCTAAGTGCTATTGCTATTGCTACATTAACATGAAATTTTGCTGCATACAGCTCTCAAAGGGCCACCAACTCCAATATATATTACATAAACATGACAAAAATAAATAAATAAATAAATAAATAAATAAAATTATGCATATACACTCATACCCACATAGTGCATATTATATGACAGAAAAATAACAGTCTAGTTCAGATTTATACATGTACACTTGGGGTACTATTTCCTCTTTATGAGTTGCTCTCTGTGATTTAGGTCAGGTCTGAAAACAATGATGTAGCATTTTGGCAGGAATATGCAGCCGAGTAATGCAGCACTGGAGGACAGGATGGAGAAGACCTCCACAGCTACCATGGCTTTTCCTTTTTGTGCTCAGATAGGCTGGAAAGAAGGAGATCCACACACTGCAAAAGGCCAACATGCTGAAAGTGATGAACTTGGCTTCATTAAAGCTGTCAGGTAATTTACGGGCAAGAAAAGCCACAATAAAGCTGGCAATAGCCAAGATACCCAGGTAACCCAAGAGACAATAGAAGAAGAGAGCTGACCCTTCATTGCACTGTAAAATCATTTCTTGGAGCTCTGAATGCATATCCAACTGAGGGAATGGGGGAGATGTTGACAACCAAACAATGCAAATCCATACTTGGAATAGAGAACAGGAAAGAATAGTCCAAAAAGCCAGTCTTTTCCCCACCCATTTCCTCATCTGAGATCCTGGTTTTGTGGCCATGAAAGCAACAACTACAGTGATGGTTTTGGCCAGTACACTAGAAATGGCCACAGAGAAAGTGATGCCAAACATTGATTGTCGGAGAAGGCAGGTCACTTTGCCAGGTTGGCTGAGGAAGAGCAAAGAGGAGAGAAAACAGAGTAGAAGAGATACAAGGAGGCTGTAGGTGAGGGACCGGTTGTTGGCTTTGACAATGGGAATATCCCTGTGCTTAATAAAAGTTCCAAGTACCCAAGATGTCAAGAAGAAGAAACAAAGAGCTGCTGAGGATAAACCAGTTCCTAAAGTTTCTTCAAAGGTTAGAAAGACCACCAGTTTCAGGATATAGCTTTTATTTTCTTTATTTGGATAACGATCTTCTGAACATTCAAAACAATCATCCATATCTGGAAGGAAAATCAAGGAATTTGTCACCTAGACATTCCAAATTATTGAAAATCAGCTTACTATTTGTATGCATCAAAGTAGTTTATGAAAGTTCGCTTAAGTCTAATGAAAATTGGTAAGTGATGTAGAATGCTTAACCTACCATTTTGATTTGAAATCTTCCCTTCTGGGCATGGAACACATTCATAGCAGCAAAACTGATCCCCCTCAATCCCTTTCTTCCAGGATCCAGGGAAACAAGGGTCATTACATCGAGAAAGTGGAGGAAGCTGATGAGAAGCATAAAAGGATTTTAAATTGGAGATACTTAAAACAGTTTGTAATTTTTGAACAAAGTTTGATCATCAACATTTGAAAAGAATATTCCATTGTTTGTTAAAAAAAATAAAAAAACAGAAATCAGATTTGTAAACAGAGTGCATTCAATATGGTATCCTAATGGATTAATCATAGCCAATTCAGTAATTTGATACCTGGTTAAAAACTGGGTTCCAGGCAATCACATCTTCATCAATGTATAATTCTTTCCCCTTTGGAGCCTGGAGATCCATCTTTCCAACTCTAACTCTCTGAAAGGATCTATTAGGAAAAGTGATCAAGTTGGTGATGTCAAATCCACCCGTTGCTTCCCCTTTCTCATTCAGGAACACTCTCTCCCCAGCTGAATTGTTAAAAGAAATGCCTTGAAGAAATGAATGGAGCTACTCGAAACAGAATGAAAGAGAAAGGGAGTTGAATTCAATGTAATAGAAAGGGGAACACAGTATTCAAATTTCATTGATGCATTCCTTCCATTCCTATAACAATTATTGAATATGTACACTTAGAAATTTGATAATTGATATTTAATATAAATGTACATGTACAACAATAAGAATGAACCAAAGTGAAATGAAAATAGGCTATTGGGATTAATCAAATTCCTTCAATTATTTAAACAACTATGAAACC
>WNWU01004431.1:951-15359 GCA_012654045.1 Ptyas mucosa | reverse complement strand
AAAAATTACTCCCTGTAGGTTCTCTGGATATAAAGGATTTGAAGAACGAATTTTTTTTTTGGTCTGTTCATTGTTGTTTTTTTTCTCACCTCCCATTCTTCTCATTTATACACAAATACTGGATTAAGGCATTCAAGAGCCTGAAAAATTATTATCTTTTTTAAATTTATTTTTAATTTTAATTTTAATTTTTGTATTTTTTGTATTTTTTGTATTTTTTGTATTTTTGTATTTTTTGTATTTTTTTGTATTTTTTTTAATCCTTTTTCAAATTTTTGGCCTTTTACCTTGAGGAGCATTTTGATTTTTTGTCCCTTCCTATTTTTTTTCCTCTTTTCTTCCTCTGGATTAGGGTTTTTGGAAGAACCCGAAGAATTGGAGAAATTGCTATTATTATTATTATTATTTTCTTCCTTTTTTCTTTTTTCTTTTTTCCCCTTTTTCTACCCTAAGGGATTTTTTGAATATTTTTTAAATTCAAAGTGAATTTAGCCAACTTTAAAATGAGCAAAAAAGTAGCGATGGTGGGAGCTGCAGCGACTACACCATCCTCATCACCATCTGGAGGTCAATGCTCCATACAGACAATGTTACAGCAAGAGAGGGAGGAGAAAGAGAAAGAGAAAGAGAAAGAGACGTCACAAATGATTTTACAAACACTTCAAAGAATGGAAAAACAGCAACAAAGGATAGAGCAACAGTTACTTAAAACAGATGAAAAGGTGGTTAGCATACAACAAACAATGATGAAATATGAAGAAAGACTGGTTAAATTGGAGGAAAAAGATGGCCAAAAAGAAGAAAAAATGAAGGAAATTGAGAATAGACTTGGAGAGGTCGAACAAGGAACATCTGGTTTAATTGGATGGGAAATGGACAAAGCAGAATTCTACCTTAGATTTCAAAATATTCCAGAAGAAAAAGGGGAGGACCTCCCCGAGATTATGAATACGATCTTAGCAGAGGCCTTAGAAATAACTAAAGAGAAGATGATGGAAGGAATTGATGAAATTTATCAAGTCTACACTGGATATGCGATGCACAATAAACTTCCAAGAGAAGTACATATAAGATTTACTAAGAAATCAATTAAGACACAGATTCTTCAGGCTGCCCGTGACAAGGCTTTGGAATACAAAGGCAAGGAAGTTACAGTTTTGAGACAAATTCCAAGAAAAATGAGAGATATAAGAAGGAAATATCAATTCTTGACCAAAGTTTTGTTGCAAAAAGGGATTAACTATAGATGGTTGTTCCCAGAGGGAGTAGGCCTAACATGGGACTCTCAAAGATACAGACTGAACACAATTGATAAGGCAAGAGCATTTCTTGAGGAACTTCTTAAAGGGACGGATACTGATATGGAGGTCGAAACGCAAACAATACCAGCCTCAATAAAGCCTATTGAAGAGGAATTGATAACCTTGGAAGAAACAGAAGGAGCCGTGGGTGGAGTTATGGAGTATAAGGAGCAACGTGAAGCCAGATCAACTAGAGCAACAAAACCTAATTATAAAGTATGAACATGGATGAAAGGAAATTAATTTCAATAAATATAAATGGACTAAATTCGGCTAATAAAAGAAGAACAGTTTTCCACAAATTAGAAAAATTAAAATCCGATATAATTTGCTTACAAGAAGTGCATATTAAAAAGCAACATGAACAATTATTGATTCAACCAAAACTGGGTAAAACCTTTCTATCATTGGCACAAAGTAAAAAAGAGGTGTTGCTCTGTATATTAGAAATACATTTACGGCTGAGCAGAAGTATGCTGACCCAGAAGGCAGAATTTTGATGGTAGAACTAATTGATAACAATACAAAACTACTCTTAGTAGCAATATATGACCCTAACAATAATCAGAGTGACTTTTACAGGAAACTACATAACAAGATAACTGAAATGGACTACAAAAATGTTTGTATGATGGGGGACTTTAATGGAATTGTAGATGGAAAACTGGATTATAAAACAAGTAGAACAACAAGACATAGTAGAAAGATATTGTCGAGGACTTTCTTTAAAATGGCAGAGGAAATAAACTTGAAAGACATTTGGAGGGAGAGAAATGGGAAAAATAGGCAATATACTTTCTACTCTGATAGACATTTATCTTGGTCCAGATTGGATATGATATGGGCAACAATGGAATTGACTTTAAATATTGAACAAGTGAACATAGACACTAATACATGGGCGGATCATAATCCTGTAATTGCTATTTGGAAAGGGCGAAAAGGCAGATCTAGATGGACATTGAACAATACAATATTAAAAGAGAAAGACTTTACACAGAAAATGAAACAAGAACAAGAATAAGAAAGAAACATCAATACAAAACCGTTGGGATACAATGAAAGCCTTTGCCAGAGGAATAATCATTGATTATACACGGAAAAGAAATGTAAAGAAAAGACAAACCCTTAAAATATTGAGAGATGATCACAAAAGACTTGAAAAAGAACTCCAGAAAGATCCACACAAGAAAGATGTAAAAATTAAAATGGATACTATAAAGCACAAAATGGATCTACTGGAGAAGGAAGAATTAGCGCAAAAAATAAGAACTGCTAAACAGAATTATTTTGAAAATGCAAATAAACCTGGCAGATGGTTAGCATATAAATTGAAAAAAGAAAGAGAATCAAGGAAAATAACGCAATTAATTGATCATCAAGGACAAAGTAGATTTGGAAACAAAGAGATGGGGGAAATAATACAGGAATACTATACACAACTGTACAAGAAAGATGCGATAGAAGAGGATAAAGTGGCAAGGTACTTACAAAAAGCTAAATTACCAAAAATTCCCAAAGAGGTTGAGAAGTTATTAGAAGGAAACATAACGATGATGGAGTTAACTGAGGCAATTAAAAAACAGAAGAATGGGAAAGCACCAGGTCCAGATGGACTGCCAGCCGAATATTATAGGACTTTACAAGAATCATTATCGATCCCAATGCTGGAGGTTATGAATGAAGTAATGGAAAAAAAAGAAATACCCAAGACATGGACCGAGGCATACATCACTTTGATTCATAAGGAAGAGACAGACCCACAACAAATCAAAAACTATAGGCCGATATCCCTGCTAAATACAGATTATAAATTCTTTGCTATGATATTGGCAGAAAGACTTAAGAGATATTTGAATAATTTTATACATTCCGACCAAAATGGATTCTTACCAAAAAGACAAATCCGAGACAATATAAGAATAATCTTGGACACTTTAGAATACTATGAAGCACATCCTGAAAAGCAGATGGCTCTGATATTTCTAGACGCACAAAAAGCCTTTGACAATGTCAGTTGGCGATTTATGATGTTACAGATGGAGGAGATGGGCTTTGGGAAAAAATTTCTTCAGGCAATTGAAGCGATATACTCAAAACAAAAGGCTAAGGTAATGATAAATGGAGAATTGTCTGAATATATTGAAATAGAAAAAGGCACTAGACAAGGATGCCCATTGTCCCCACTGTTGTTTATATTGACATTGGAAGTTCTAAATAGAAATATTAGAGAAGAAAAGGAGATAAAAGGTATGAAAATTCGGAAAGAGGAATATAAGTTACAAGCCTTTGCAGATGATTTGGTTTTTATTATGGAAGAACCTTTAACATCAATAAATAAACTATTAGAAAGAATTGGAGAGTTCGGAGAAGTGGCTGGACTAAAAATTAATAAAGAAAAGACAAAGATAATGACCAAAAACATGTTGAAAAAACAAAGAGAAGAATTGATGGAGATTTCAAATATACAGGTTACGAATAAGGTAAAATATTTGGGGATACAATTGACAGCAAGGTGCAGTTCTTTTAAGGAAAATAATTATAATAAGGTTAAACGACAGATAGGACAAGATTTGGAAAAATGGGGAAATTTGCAACTATCTTTGGGAGAATTGCAACCATTAAGATGAATATTTTGCCTAGAATGTTGTATCTGTTTCAGACAATTCCAATAAAGTTGGAGAAGGATTTTTTACAGGTTTGAATAAAATGATATTGAAATATATTTGGCAAGGGGAAAAGGCAAGAATAAAAATTAAGTTGTTACAAGATGCTAAAGCAAGGGGTGGTTTTGGTTTACCCTATTTTGAATTATATTATCAAGCAGCTAGTTTAACGTGGATTAAAGAATGGGTAACATTGAAAAATACTAGGTTATTGAATTTGGAGGGACATGATTTGTTGATGGGGTGGCATGCCTTTTTATGGTACAAAGGAACTAAAATACAGGGGTATTTTAGAAGACATCAGATACGTGAAGCTTTGCTTTTGAATTGGGAGAGGATTAAAAAATATCATTATTTGAAGATTCCAGTCTGGGTATCTACAATTGAAGTTTTCTCATATCCAGTGATATTCAAAAGGGAACAAATTGTTAGATATAGTGAATTATTGGATGAAAAGGGTGAACTTAAATTAAAGCAAAATTAAATTAGAGCCTTGGTAGTACAGTGGTCTAAAGCACCCTGTTATTAACACCAGCTGCCTGCAATTATTGCAGGTTCGAATCTCACCAGGCTCAAGGTTGACTCAGCCTTCCATCCTTTCTAAGGTAGGTAAATTGAGGACCCAGTTTGTGGGGGCAATAAGCTGACTTTGTATAAATATACAAAAGTATGAAGGCTATTGCTTAGCGCATTGTAAGCCGCCCTGAGTCTCCGGAGAAGGGCGGCATATAAATCAAATTAAAAAAAAAAAAGCAAGACTTAGAAGATCAGGGATTTAAGATGGATTGGTTTTCATATATGCAAATATTTTCAAGATATCGAGAAGATCTCAAACAAGAAGGTTTTTATAGAGTTTTGACTACCTTAGATAAGATATTGATGGGCTCTGATGATCATGTAATTAAAAAGTTATATGGACACTTGCTGGAGGCAAAATTGGAAGAAGAACAAGTTAAAGAGTCAATGATAGCATGGGGGAAAAATTTTGGTTATGGTATTGATTTAGAAAAATGGCAAAAATTGTGGTCACATAATTATAAAATGACAATGTCTACAGCATATAAAGAGAATTTGTATAAGATGTTTTACAGATGGCACCTACCCCCGACGAGGATAGCCAGAATGTTCAAGAACAAATCGGAGAAGTGCTGGAAGTGTCATCAGACCCCAGGATCTTATTACCATATGTGGTGGATATGCGTAGAAGCAAAAAGATTTTGGACTAAAATACACATGGTTGGAAAAAATGATAAAGAGACATATTGATTTTAAACCAGAGATATTTTTATTAGGGATCTTACCAGAGACATTTAACAAAGAATTACAATACTTAATTGTGAATATATTAACAGCGGCTAGAATCGTATTTGCAAAAAAATGGAAAGGAGAGAAGATGATTACCAATGAAGAAATTATTAAGAAAATGTTGGATTGTGCCGAAATGAGTAGATTGACATTTGAAATAAGAGAACAGGAAGACAAACAATACTATTTGATATGGGAGCTATTTTATCAATGGATAGATAATAAAGTATGGAGATGAGATATTATATATGAAATGAAACTTGGATAAAATGTTTAAGCACTTGGTATTTTTTACCTTGTTTTTTTTTCTTCCTTAGTTAGAGGTAAGCATATTTGTCAAATAATGAGAATTTGAAAATTTTGAGAGCACAAAATGATTTTCACCGATCGAAATACTGTCTGTAAGAGTTTGGAAGAATGATGTTTTTTATGTTGTTTTTGTTTAAAAATAAAAAAAAATATTTAAAAAAAAAAGAGGTGCCTCACGGACACCCCTGCAATGTATGTTAGACAACTTCAAAGTAGGTTCCCTGAGAGATTATGGAGACCCCCCAATGTGACCCTGATACACTACGGACATTTTGCCGTAATGAGTGGCCTACCTTCGGCGTGGGGTGGCCAGAGGAAGGGTCTTTAGACCCAAGGCTCATCTCAAGAGTCCACCAGAGAGTAACGGGATGGACATTGGGACCAGTATCCATATATTGATCAGTGGAAAACTAACGTAAAAGAGAGACCCCCTTGGTTAATCAAGTGTCAGGCAGAGTTTGCTAGGGTCTGTTTGATGAAATCTAAAAGAGAGGGGAGAAAGAAAACTTTAGTGCCAAAGATTTTAAACCAGGCTGATAGGGAGGAAGTACAACGACCCCCTCCATATTCTACACGAGTAAAACCAGTAACTCAACCTGCAATAAAAACTGAACTGGTTCCTGTGCCACCAGAAACAGAGAATCTGACAAAACCTAAGTCAAAAAAGAAAATAAAGAGAAGTGCCTCATGGTCTTCAGCGAGCTCTGAAGATTCTGTGTCAAACCATACTAGAAGTAAAACAAAGGCCCGGGGCGAAACTATTGCCCCTCTTAGAGAAGTAATTGTACCAGGAGTAAATGCCCAGGGACAGCCTCAAAATGTTCCTATGCTTCAATATGTGCCTTTTACAACCACTGATTTGTTGAATTGGCGACAACACTATGGGCTGTTTTCAGAGAAGCCTCAAGAAATTATTGATTTGATGGCTACCATTATAGAAAGTCATAAGCCCACCTGGCCAGACATGCAACAACTTCTTTCCACCGTACTGAACCTTGAGGGCTGGGAAAAGTACAGGATACCAAAGGAAGTGGTCCTCAAGCGAAGGTACCCAGATGGTGGGCAGGGGGCTCAACAAAATAGGGTCAATGCAGCAGTGGAAGAAGACCCCCACTGGGATCCTTCGAACAATCAACACATGACATTGTTGAGCCAGTATCGCCTCTTGTGTTTAGAAACCTTGAGGGAGGCTGCCAAGAAGCCAGTTAACTATAATGCTGTGACTAACATATGGCAGGAAAAGACAGAGTCACCAGCCTCATTTTTAGCTAGATTGATAGAAGCATATAAAGTGAACACTGGAATTGACATAGAAAATGCCCAGAATAGAGCCCTGCTAATTGAAAGATTTATTACCCAAAGTACCCCCGACATCAGAACAAAGTTACAGAAGACCGAATGGGCATTGGGAAAGAATGTAGCAGAGATAATGGAAATAGCCCAGAAAGTGTATCGAAACAGGGACCGAGAGGAAGAAAGTCTAATTTAAAGGAAAGAAAGTGGAAATGTTGGCAGTAGCGTTAGGAGGAATGAAGATTGGACCGAACCAGTGTGCTAACTGCAAGCAAGAAGGACACTGGAAATGGGAATGTCCCAATAGACGAGGATGGGGTATGGGATTCCAGCCAAGTTTGTGAGGAAGAGGAAGTGGGAAGATGAGAGGCCGAGGCCATTTCCAACACCCGTCTTATGGAGGAAGAGGAAGATCAGGAAGAGGACAAGGAGTGGGGCAGATGTCCAATCGACAAGATCCCGCTAGTGAAGAAATGATTGGCCTGGCAGAAATGAATTGGGAAGACTGAAGGGGTCCAGGTTCCGAGGACCCACCCTCCGAACCCATAGTAAAATTACGGGTGGAAGGAAAAACAGTCTCAATGTTAGTGGACACGGGTACTAGCCGATCCATGTTAAATCAAATGATTGGATCCCCATCAGAAAAATCAATAACAATACAAGGGGTATCAGGAAATTCGAGTTTAAAATCCATCCTGAAACCCCTTAAATGCCAAATTGGAAGAGGTACGGTCACTCACCAATTTGTATACATACCAGAGTGTCCGGTGCCTCTCCTAGGACGAGATCTATTAAATAAACTAAAAGCTACGATCTCGTTCGATCAAGAAGGTCACAAACTAGTAGTACAACATCCAGTTGAAGAAATATGGAGACTGATGGTAATAGCGGATGTTGAACAAGGGACAAATTGGAAATTATTCAATGTATCAAAACTTTGGGCCTCCTGCGCGTGCCCAAGATGGCCGCTCCCAGCTGAGCGGCGGCAGTACCGGGGATATTCCCCGGCTTTTGGGGGGTTTCGGGGGCCGGACCAGCTAGTTTCCCCCCATGTCTGGTAAGGGGAGCCTCTCACCGATCCATTTTTATCTTTTGAGAGCTGGTAGCTCTCCAGGACGCGATGGCTAGGACGGAGACGGAGGCGGCTGCATTATGGCTCTACAAGCGGGGAGAGCGGCCTCGGCGTCTCCCCGCGGCTGCTGGGCTGGTGGAATGGGCAGTGTCAGCCTCGGCGGCATTGGTGATGCAGCCCCTCGCTGGAGCTCCAGGGACTCCGCTGGGATGGCAGGGGCTTCCTGTGAGACCCAGCGATGAATGAAGGGGTTTTCGGAGGGCTGGCGTCATCGGGGCTGACACTGGCCTTAACACCGGAACAAGCAGCTGTGAGGGAGGACACCAGAGAGGGCGAAAAGTGATAGGAGGCTTGAATTGGGAGAGAGTGAGCGGCACTCTGACCATGAGACGAACTATGCCATCAATGTTTGTTCTTGGAACAGCCTCTCCCCCCCTTGTGTGGATGGGGGTGAGCTAGAAACATTGCCGTTTTTGTTGGCCGTGAAAGATTTCGGGCCAGGCTTTTTATACCCTATGGAGGTTTGTTAGCCTCTGTGAGGCCACTTATCATTTGGAGGTGCCTCTGAACAATTTGATATGACATCTGCCTCCCACGGACTTCTATGGCTTCCTGATTTGTTTCCTGATTCGCCTAAAATGCAGCCGCTGGAGTCATCAGAATCTTTTCTTGGCCCGCAGGCCTGTAGATCGATGGTTGTCATCAATTGGAGAGGATATATTCCGGACTTCAAGTCTTGTATGGAGCCGGACGATGACTGCGGTTCCTGGCCCTTCCCAGCTTTCGTGAGAGGGCGGCTGGTGTAGACACCTGGCCTCGAAACAGCTCAAGACTCCATCCACTGCTGTGAGAGAGCAGTGGAGTTTATTGACTTCGAATTGACTGGATACCCCCTTCCAGATTTTAGACTATCTTGATCAACCCCCAGGCCATGGACTTTCCCCCTGATTGATTAATTAATTTAATTGGATGTACTCGCCAACAGAACTTCTTATTCTGCGAGACTCCCCCCTCTCGCAGGTGTGGCCCTCCACTTTATCAAGGGCCTACCTTTATCATGGGCTTTGGTGCCCCGAGAGGTGGCATGGCGCAAAAAGGGGATTGAGGGGTTTTCTAGGGAAACTTTTTGATAAATTTTTAAAGGATTTTAAGGGGCGGGAGGGTTGTGTGGGTGTGGGGGATAACCCACGGGGAGAGGGGTCCAGTCCAGCCATCAGTTGGGCCACGGAGGGTGCGGATTTCGGGGGTAAGGGGGACATCAGAGTCCATCCTGTTGAGGGCTTTTCTATCAATATGCTGAGTGGGAGGGGCAGATATGGCGGGAGCAGGGGGCCACATCATGTGATGGGGGCGCGCACTCGCTATCTTCGAGCGGTGGCGTGCCCCGGTCCCCATAGCCCTTCTCGTGCCCCAGGCTGCTCAGACTCTCAGGGCCCGAGCCTTTGGCTGTTGTTGTGTAATGCCAGGTCCGTGGTAAATAAAGCCCCCCTCATTTGTGATCTTATTCAGGAGGGGGGAGCGGACCTGGCAGGTATTACGGAGACCTGGTTGGGCCAGGAGGGGGGGTTCCCCTCATAGATATGTGCCCACCAGGCTTCCGTGCATTCCATCAGCCGAGAGCTCAGGGCAGGGGCGAGGGGGTGGCGGTTATTATAAAGGAAGGTCTTGATCCGAGGGAGACCACTGTTCCACAGATAGCCGGATGTGAGTCCCTTTTTGTGAAGTGGGGCCGTGGAGTACAGTTGGGCATGTTGATCACGTACCGGGCTCCCTGCCATGTGGCAATGGCCCTGCCCGAGCTGCTCAATGTCATAGCCAAGGTGGCGGTTGATACCCCCAGACTTTTAGTCATAGGGGATTTCAACCTGCCATCTATCGGTGAAACGTCTGAGGTGGCTCGGGAGTTCATGGCTTCCATGATGGCCATGGACCTTACTCAGTTAATTCATGACCCTACTCACACGGGTGGACACACTCTGGACTTAGTTTTTGTCTCTGGTCAGTGGTTGAGTGGCCTTGATATAGGGGATATAGTCATCGAACCCTTGTCATGGTCTGACCACTAGCTCCTTCGACTGGACTTTCTAACCGCTGCACCCTGCTGCAGGGAGGCGGGGCCGACTAGGTGGTTCCGCCCCAGGCGCCTGATGGATCCTGATAGGTTCCAGATGGAGCTTGGGCCATTTCCTGAGACTCTAGCTCATGACTCGGCTGAAGACCTGGTGGCCGCCTGGGACAGTGCGGCCGCCGGGGCTTTGGACTGCGTTGTGCCTTTGCGGCCTCTGACCCAGCACCGAACTCACCTAGCTCCTTGGTTCTCTGAGGAGCTGAGGGAGATGAAGCGCTGGAAAAGACGCCTAGAGAGTGGTTGGAGGACCAGCCGCTCCGAATCTGACCGAACACTGGTGAGGTCTCATATTAAGACCTACCTAGTGGTGATAAAAGCGGCAAAATCTAGCTATTTTACCGCTCTTATCGTGTCATCAGATAATCGCCCAGCCGCCCTGTTTAGGGTGACCCGCTCCCTCCTCCATCTGGAAGCGCGGGATGATCCCTTGCAGGGTCGAGCTGAGGATTTTGTGCAGTATCTGTATGACAAGATCGCTCAGATTCGGGAAGGTCTGGCCTCTGACTGGGTAAGTCCGGACAGGATGATTGAGGCTGGTCTTGAGAGTGTTAGCTGGGAGGAGTTTGAGCCTGTGGCTCCCGAGGACGTGGACAGGGTTCTGGGACGGCTGAACGTGACCACATGTTTATTGGACCCGTGTCCCTCCTGGTTGGTACTGGCTTCCCGGGAGGTTACACGAGGCTGGCTCCAGAGGATTGTTAACGCTTCCTTGAGTGAGGGTTTCCTGCCGGCCGCTTTGAAAGAAGCAGTGGTGAGGCCCCTCCTCAAGAAGCCCTCTCTGGATCCGGTTGTTTTGGCTAACTATCGTCCAGTCTCCAACCTTCGCTTTGTTGTGAAGGTTGTTGAGAGTGTGGTGGCGCGGCAGCTTCCCCAGTACCTGGATGAAGCTGTCTATTTAGATCCGCTCCAGTCCGGTTTCAGGCCTGGGTACAGCATGGAAACGGCATTGGTCGCGTTGGTGGATGATCTCTGGAGGGCTCGGGGTAGGGGTTATTCCTCTATCCTGGCCCTGTTAGATCTCTCAGCGGTTTTTGATACCATCGACCATGGTATCATGTTGCACCGGTTGGAGGGGCTGGGGGTGAGGGGCACCATTTTGCGGTGGTTCTCCTACCTCTCCGATCGGTCGCAATCTGTGTTGACAGGGGGGCAGCGGTCGACCCCGAGGCGCCTTACTTGTGGGGTGCCACAAGGGTCAGTCCTCTCGCCCCTTCTGTTCAACATTTATGTAAAGCCGCTGGGCGAGATCATCCGTGGCTTTGGGGTGGTGTTCCATCAGTACGCTGACGACACCCAGCTGTACATCTCCACCCCAGGCCACCCCAACGATGCCCTTGAAGTGATGTCCCAGTGTCTGGAGGCCGTGCGGGGCTGGATGGGGAGAAACAGGCTCTGACTCAACCCTTCCAAGACCGAGTGGCTGTGGCTTCCGGCGTCCCGATATAGCCAGCTGGTGCCATCGCTGGCTATTGGGGGTGAATCATTGGCCCCCATGGAGAGGGCTCGCAACTTAGGCGTCCTCCTGGATATACAGCTGTCTTTAGAAGAGCACATGACGGCCGTGGCCAGGGGGGCTTTTTATCAGGTTCGCCTGATACGCCAGTTGCGCCCCTTTCTGGATCGGACTCCCTACACACGGTCACTCAAGCACTCGTCACTTCCCGCCTGGACTACTGCAACGCTCTCTACATGGGGTTCCCCCTGGGGTGCACCCGGAGGCTGCAGTTAGTCCAGAACGCGGCCGCGCAGGGGATTATGGGAGCGCCGGGGCGCTCCCATGTGACACCTCTCCTGCGTGAGCTGCACTGGCTTCCTGTGGTCTTTCGGGTGCGCTTCAAGGTGTTGGTAACCACCTTTAAAGCGCTCCATGGCTTAGGGCTGGGGTACTTGCGAGACTGCCTTCTGCTGCCAATAGCCTCCCACTGGCCGGTTTGCTCGCACAGAGAGGGCATCCTCAGGGTGCCGTCGGCCAGACAATGTCAGCTGGCGACCCCCAGGGGGAGAGCCTTCTCTGTGGCAGCGCCTGCCCTCTGGAATGACCTACCCCCTGAGATATGCACGATAACAGACCTCCGGACTTTTCGTCGGGCCCTGAAAACGCATATTCCATCTAGCAGGGCTGGCTTGATCCCTTCCTCCCAGTTTTATTTGAATTTGGTTTTAATTGGGTTGTTTTAAATTATTGGGCCGAAATTGTTTAATGCTTTTAAATTGTTCTTAAATTTTGTATGCTATGTTTTTTTCTCAGCTGTGCACCGCCCTGAGTCCCGCGGGAGAAGGGCGGTATAAAAATTTAATAAAATAAATAAATAAATAAAAATAAGATAATCCCCCAGGGTTTGCTAAAAATGCAATCCCTGTAGATGTCCAGTTAAAACCAAATTCATGCCCAATAAATGTCCCTCAAAGATATTATTCAGTTGAAGCTTTACAAGCTATCCAAGAATTGATAGAAAAATATTTGAAGGCTGGCATCCTAAGAAAGACCAGGTCTCCATGGAACACTGCAATACTGCCAGTCCGAAAGCCAAATGGACAGTGGAGACCGGTCCAGGATCTTCGCCCCCTGAATAGACAAGTAGTGACACTTCACGCTTTAGTGCCAAATCCATATGTTCTATTGAGTACCGTGCCGTCTTCCGCATCATGGTTCTCTGTGGTGGATTTGAAGGATGCCTTTTTCACCATTCCCCTTGCCACACCAAGTCAAGACCTATTTGCTTTTGAATGGACAAACCCTGTGACTCGAGTCAGAAGTCAGTACACCTGGACTCGTTTACCCCAAGGATTTAAAAATTCCCCAACATGCTTTGGAGAAGCCTTTGCCGCCGATCTACAAGGACTAGAACTAGCGCAGCCAGCAGATTTCTGTTTGCAATATGTGGATGATGTCCTAATTACGGGGGGAAATCAAGGAAGTTGTTTTCAGAACACTAGAAGACTGTTACAATTGTTACAAGACTGTGGTTATAGGGCATCAAGAAAAAAAGCACAACTAGTAAAGCAGGAAGTCACTTATTTAGGCTACAATTTCAACAAAGGCAAGAGACAATTAGGAACAGCTAGAAAACAAGCAATTGCCCAGATCCCCACACCAACAACAAAACAGGAGGTGCGGGGGTTCCTCGGAGCAGCAGGATTCTGTAGAATTTGGATTCCAAACTTTGCATTAATAGCAAAACCCTTGTACCAAAGTATAAAAGGACCAGAAAAAGAACCTCCCCTTTGGGAAGGAGAGCAAAGGAAGGCATTCCAGATGCTGAAAGATGAACTCATGAAGGCTCCAGCACTAGGCTTGCCAGATATCACTAAGCCATTTAAATTGTATGTAGATGTCAGAAAGGGAGTTGCAGCTAACTCAAGACAGTGGAAAATGGAAGAGACCGGTAGCCTATCTGTCTAAACAATTAGATGTGCCAGCCCAGGGTTGGCCACAATGCCTTAAAACACTGGCACAAAAACACTTATTATTATTACACTGGCAGCTACAGTCATGCTTTTAAAGGAAACTAATAAACTAACTTGCAATGGTCCAGTTGAAATTCAAACTTCCCATGCTTTACATACTATTTTGGAACACAAAGGGCATTTATGGATAAGTAACCAGAGAATGTACAAATATCAGGCTCTTTAGATTGATAATCCAAATGTAACTTTACATCAATGTACTACGTTAAATCCAGCAACACTTCTACCACTCCCTGATGTCTCTAAGCCAGTACATGACTGTGTCCAGACAATCGAAATGCAGTATTCATGTAGACCAGATCTGGCAGAGGCACCTTGGCCACATGCAGACTATACGTGGTTTACAGATGGCTCAAGTTTCATGCAGGAGGGTATTAGGAGAACTGGATACGCAGTAGTAGATGATAAACAAACTATCCTCAGTGGCAGTCTCCCCTCAAATCTCAGTGCTCAAGCTGCAGAGATCTATGCTTTATATAGAGCAATGATGAAGGCAAAGGGGAAGACCTTGAATGTTTACACAGATAGTAAATATGCATTCTTAACTATACATGCCCATGCAGCCATTTATTAAGAAAGGGGCTATATGGATTCATCAGGAAAGATAATACAACATGCCCCTCTTATTAAGAAATTGATTGAGGTGGCCCAGTTACCAGCCCGCTTGGCAGTTATCCATTGCCCTGGACATCAAAAGACTGACTCTCCAATAGCAAAAGGAAATAGGAGGGCAGACATAGCAGTTAAACATGCCGTTATGCAAGGACCAGATTATTCGGAAGAAATGGTTGGAAAACTATGTTATTTGAATGACATCATTGAAAAATCAGATCCTACATACACCCCCACGGAGGAACAAAAACTGA
>WNWU01004429.1:10201-18037 GCA_012654045.1 Ptyas mucosa | reverse complement strand
TATCTATCTATCTATCTATCTATCTATCTATCTATCTATCTATCTATCTATCCATCTACTTTCTATCTTTCTGTCTGTGTTGGATTTCCAAGGATCTGACTCAATAACGAGCATGAGACTTAATATATTAATCAAAGTAGCTTTATTGATCAACACATGTGTTCATCTCACAGGTAACATCTGGAAGAGCACGTGTGCCCGCGTGGGATGACCTTTTATATCCAGGAGGCGGAGTTACAGGTAAGGAGTGGCTAGGGGGGTAGCTGGGTGGTATGGGTATTTTGTTTAACCCCTGCTTCTCCAGGGCCTGGCATAACCCTGGGACAGGTAAGGCATTTATCTTTGACAGTCTGTCTATCTATCTATCTATCTATCTATCTATCTATCTATCTATCTATCTATCTATTTATCTATTTATCTATCTTCTATTATCTATCTATCATCTGTCTTTCTGCTTCTGTCTGTCTATCTTATCATTCTCTATCTATCTTTCTATCCTCTCTCTCTCTCTCTCTCATCTATCTATTATCAAATCAAATATCTATGTATATCGATCTGTCTGTCTGTCTGTCTATCGATCTATCTATCTATCTATCTATCTATCTATCTATCTATCTATCTATCTATCTTCTATCATCTATCTATCTATCCAGTCATTCTGTCTACCAACATGGCTATAATCCATCTATCACTCTATCCATCCATCCATCCATCCATCCATCCATCCATCCATCCATCCATCCATCCATCCATCTATCTATCTATCTATCTATCTATCTATCTATCTATCTATCTATCTATCTATCATCTACCTATATCCCATATATCATTTTTCTATCTATCTATCTATCTATCTATCTATCTATCTATCTATCATCTATCTATCTATCTATCTATCTATCTATCTATCTATCTTTTTTTAAATAAATATCTTATTGAATTTATATACATACATAAAATAACATTTCTATTAACATCGGATATGCAGTGTTTATACATATATACATGGTGTATACCTGGTGTCACTTATGCTGTTTGTTGCTGTTTATTTAACACACCTTTTACTCCTTCTTTTTATCATTCATCCATTCATACCACCTTCCCCACACAGTATAATAATCTGAGTTCTCATCATTATTTAATTCATGGGTTAGTTTACTCATCTCTGCACACTCCAGTATTTTCCTAATTATAAGTTCCTCTGGTGGCAGGGCTTTCTCTTTCCAGTATTGTGCATAGGCCAGTCTAGCAGCTGTGGTTATATGTATTAATAGGTGAATCTTTTTCTTTCCATACTCTTTCTTTACCATTCCCAGGAGAAATATTTCCGGTGTCAATTCAATATCTTCTCCAATTATTTCTTGTAGCCATCTCCAAATTCTACTCCAATATCTTTTTGCTTTGGGGCATGTCCACCACATGTGAAAGAAGGTGCCCTGATCATAGCCACATTTCCAGCAGTTTGGGTGTATATTGAGGTACATCTTTGCTAGTCTGGCAGGTGCTAGATACCACCTGTGGAGCATTTTGTATTGATTTTCCTTATACGTCGCAGCTCTGGTCAGTTTGTAGTTTTTATTCCATGCCTCTTCCCATTCATTAAAGTTTATGCTATGTCCAATATTTTTCTCCCATACTCTCATTTGATTTTTAGCTATATCCTCAGCTCTGTCCTCATATAATAAGTAGTTATATAATTTAGCCAAAACTTTTTTTTCTGTTCCCATCAGAATTTTATCTAGTCCGTTGTATCCTAGTTTTTAACCGTATTCTTCCTTATCTTTCTGGTATCTTGATTTTATTTGTAAATATGTCCACCAGTCTAGGTTTATACCTTGATCTCTCAGGGCGTCGTTAGATTTGAGGTTTCCTCCTCCATCTAAAATGTCTTTGTATCTGCACATTTTCTCCATTCCCCACCTATTAGGGTAAATCAGAGCCTCCATTGTGGAGAGCCATTTTGGGACTTTGGTATAGTATCGCTGCCTAATTCCAGTCCATGTTTGTATTAGAGAGTCCCTAATTTTATGCTTTGAAATATGTTTTCTTTTTCTTCTCTGTGTCCCATAGGTATGCGTGCCACCCTCTCTGTAAGTCGTGACCTTCTAGGGTTAGAATTCTTTTATTTTCCAGAGTGGCCCACTCCCTTATCCATACTAGCTTGGCTGCCCTGTAATATGTTTCCCAATCAGGGAGTCCAAATCCTCCCATATTCCTTTTTCCCTGTAAAATTTTAAAGGAGATCCTCGGCTTTTTCCCCTCCCATACAAATTCCCTAATGATTTTATTTAGTTCTGAGAATTTTTTTTAATCGAAATTGACTGGTATACTGTATTTTGATATAAGAATAGTACTATGGGGAGGATGTTCATCTTGATCGCGGATATCTTACCTAAAAATGACAATTGAATTTTCTTCCATCTATCCAGATCTTGTTTCATCTTTTGGATTAAAGGGATATAATTATCTTCCTTTTAGGGATGAACACCTTGTGGTTATCCAAATTCCTAGATATTTTATTTTTTTGACAACCTGTAATGCCAACGTTTCTTCTATCTCTTTCTTCTGCACCTCGGTTATATTCTTAGTTAATATTTTGGTTTTGGTTTTATTCAATTTGAAACCTGCCACCTCTCCGTATTTGCCCAATTCCCCTAATACCTTTTGTCTGGATTCTAATGGGTCTTCTAATATTAGGGCCACGTCGTCCGCAAATGCTTGCGTTTTGTAAATCTCTTTCCTAATCTTTAGGCCTTTAATTTCCTCATTGTTTCTAATTTTTCGTAGCAGGACTACTAGGGCCAAAATAAATAATAGTGGTGACAGGGGGCATCCTTGTCTTACCCTCTTCCTGATCTGGAATGTTTTTGTCCTATCTCCATTTACTAAAATACTCGCCCTTTGGTTGTCATAGATAGTTTTTATCATCTTTTCAAAATTTGTTCCAAATCCCATTATTTTAATTTGTTTAGTCATGAAATTCCAATTTAAATTATCAAATGCCTTTTGGGCATCTAAGAAGACTAAGGCCACCTGCTTTTCCGGGTGTTCTTCATAATATTCTAGAATATCCAACACAATTCTCAGATTGTCCCTAATTTGCCTCCCCGGGAGGAATCCGTTTTGATCTTTATGTATCCAAGCGTTTAATATTTTTTTGGTTCTTTCTGCCATTATACTTATGACTAATTTGTAGTCAGTGTTTAGAAGGGAAATTGGCCTGTAATTCTGAATTTGTTTTAGGTTAGCACCTTCTTTTGGCAGAAGTGTGACATGCGCTTCCCTCCACGAGTCTGGGATTTTTGAACCCATCAACGCCTCATTGAAAATTTCCACTAATTTTAGTTGTAATGTTTCGTCTAATTTTTATATATTTCTCCTGGGAATCCACCCGGGCCTGGTGATTTGTTATTTTTGAGTTTAGAAAGGGCTGCTTTAAGTTCTTCAATTGTTATCTTTCCATTGAGCATTTCCGTCTCTTTCTCAGTTATTCATGGAAGCTCTGCATTTACCAGGTATTGCTCTACTTTTTCTTCTGGGACCTGCTCTTCTTTGTATAGGGCTTCGTAATATTTCCTCGCTCTTTCTAATTTATCTTCTTTATTTAAGAAGTTACCCTCGGAGTCTTCTAATATTTGGATTGTCCCTTTTTCATTTTCCTTTTTTAATTTATAAGCCAGCCACCTGCCCGTCTTGTTGGCATTCTCAAAATAATATTGTTTTGTTCTTTTTATTTTTTGTGCTAGGTCCTCTTGACCTAGGATATTCAATTTATGCCTCCACATCAGCCAATTTTCTTTTGCTACTTTATCTCCGGGGATTTCTTGGAGCTTTCTTTCCGCTTCTCTTAAGTGGTTTAATAGATCTTCCAGGGACTTTCTTTTTTCTTTATTTTTATACGTGCTATATGATATCACAACCCCTCTTAGATAGGCCTTCATTGCATCCCACACTATTGCACGGGATGTTCCTTGATTTTTGTTTTCTTTGAAAAATGACTTTACTTCTTCTTTAAGTTTTTCTACACACTCTTTATCACTCAATAGTTTCACATTAAACCTCCATCTCTGTTGTTCCTTTCTCTTTGTGTTCTTCCACTTTATTTCTAGGGGGTTATGATCTGCCCAGGTGATTGGGCTGATTTCTGCCATTCCTAATTCTAATCCAAGCTTCCTGGTGACCCATGCCATGTCTATTCTCGACCATGACTTTTGCGGGTTGGAGTAAAATGTATACTGTCTATCGTTTGGATGTAGGGTTCGCCATATATCAATTAGATTCAATTCGTCGGCTAAGTCAAAAAAAGCTCTCGGTAAATTTGCCCTTTTATTTTTGTTAGTTTTATTACTTTTATAGTCTTTATCCGAGTCCACAATTCCATTAAAATCACCTATTATGCAAATTTCATTATATTCCATTTTTCCTAATTGCTCGTGAAGTTTTTTAAAGTATTCTCCCTGTCTTTTATTTGGGACATAAATACCCACTAGTAACATTTTGGAATTACCTCTCGCAACTTCAATCATAAGAGTTCTTCCCTTTGTATCGTTGTATTTTAGTTCTGCTTCAATTCCTTTTTTAACATAAATTACCACCCCCTCTTTTTTTTTCTGCTAATGAAGTGAATGTTTTACCATATTTTTTATACTCTAGACATTTACCCTCATCCTTTTTTATGTGAACCTCCTGTAAACAAATTGTGTCTGCATTTTGTTTTGCTAGTTTTCTAAGTGTTAATTTCCTCTTTTTACAGTCATTTAATCCATTAACATTTACTGATATTAGTTTCCAATCATTCATTCCTGTTTTCCTTGTTCGGTTCTTAGTTTCTGTTTGTTCTTACGGCTCTTACTGGTCTTGTTTTTTTCCCTTTGGCTTCTTCTTCTGTCTTCTTCTCCTCCGCGGTTCCTTCCTTGGTATTCCGTTGGTGTGAGGTTTCCTCTTCTAGATTTGTTGCCTCTATTTCCTCTTTGCTGCTTTGTTTTTCTTCCGTACCTCTTAGCTGGTCGAGGAAATCTTGGGCTGTACTCAGCCTATCTATTTTTATTTTCCTCCCTTGCCAGGTGATTAGCATCCCTTCTGGCAGGAGCCATCTAAATAATATATTCCTTTTGTTCAGCTGCACGGCTAGAAATCTATAGTCCTTTCTCACCTCCCTCACTCTTCTTGGCACCTGTTTTAAAATTATCACTTCTTTTCCTCTGTATGTTATTGGTTCTTCTCTCGCCATATTGTACAGGATGTCTTTCACTTTTTTTCTCGCGAACCTAACATGAACTTCCCTAGGAAGCCTGTTCCTCCTTGCATAATTTGTCTGTACTCTGTAGACGTTGTCCAATTCTCTGATGATCTCTTGCTTGTCTTGTTGGAGTACTTCTGCAATCAGTTCTGCCATCTTCTCTCCCAGGTCCTCCTCTTTGTCTTCTATGATATTTTGAAAGCGTAGGTAAAACAACGCCCTGTCCATCTCCAATTGGATTATCGAATCCTCGAGGTCCTTGTTTTGCATCGTCAACGTCTGGTCCACAGTATCTAGTTTCTTCTCGTTTTGTTCTATTCTTAGTTCTGCCTTCTGGATCCTTTGTTCGTTATTAAATATTGAGACTTGAATCTCATTCATCTTCTGGTCCAGTGCATGAATATCTGTTTTTAATTCAGCATGGTTGTTTGACATTTTTTCCTGCATAGCCATCATGCTTTCTTGAATTAGCATCAATGTTTTATTTATTTATTTATTTATTTATTTATTTATTTATTTATTTATTTATTAGATTTATATACCGCCCTTCTCCCCGAGGGGACTCAGGGCGGTGAACAGCCATAAGTAAAAAAACATATATACAAAATTTAAAAGCCAAATAAAACCGAATTAAACATTGGCCCCAATATTTAAAATCCCAAATTTAAAATATTAAAACCCCAAATATTAAAATATTTACAATTTAAAATTTCTAAATTGTTTTACAAAAGAAGGGGAAAAGGGAAGAATTAGGCCAGGCCCGCCTGGTGGAACAGGAAAGTTTTTAACTCACGGCGGAAGGCACGAAGATCCAAGATCCTCCGTAACTCTGGGGGGAGCTCGTTCCAGATAGTGGGTGCCCCCACAGAGAAGGCTCTCCCCCTGGGGGCCGCCAGCCGACATTGTTTGGCCGACGGCACCCGGAGGAGCCCCTCTCTATGGGAACGTACCGGTCGGTGGGAGGCTATTGGTGGTAGCCTCCTTGAAGCGCACCTGGAAGACCACCGGGAGCCAGTGCAGCTCGCGCAGGAGAGGGGTAACATGGGAGCGCCACGTCGCTCCCATCACCACCCGCGCAGCCGCACTCTGCGCCAGTTGGAGCCTCCGGGTGCTCCTCAAGGGGAGCCCCATGTAGAGAGCATTACAATAGTCCAGGCGAGAGGTGACGAGGGCATGAGTGACCGTGTGTAACGAGTCCCGATCCAGAAAGGGACGCAACTGGCGAATCAGGCGAACCTGATGAAAAATCCTCCCGGTCACGGCCGTCAAATGCTCCTCTAAAGACAGCCGTGAATCCAGGAGGACGCCCAAGTTGCGCGCCGTCTCTGCCGGGGCCAATGATTCACCCCCAATAGTCAGCGATGGTACCAGCTGACTATATCGGGACGTCGGAAACCACAGCCACTCGGTCTTGGATGGACTGAGTCTGAGCCTGTTCCTCCCCATCCAGATCCGCACGGCCTCCAGGCACCGGGACATCACTTCAAGGGCATCGTTGGGGTGGTCTGGGGTGGAGATGTACAGCTGGGTGTCGTCAGCGTACTGATGATATCTCACCCCAAAACCACGGATGATCTCGCCCAGCAGCTTCACATAAATGTTGAACAGGAGGGGCGAGAGGACCGACCCTTGTGGCACCCCGCATATGAGGGGCCTCGGAGTCGACCTCTGCCCCCTTGTCAACACCGACTGCGACCGGTCAGAGAGAAAGGAGGAGAACCACTGCAACACAGTGCCTCCCACCCAATCAAAATGTTGATTGCATGGTTTGCATTGTTGGTGTTGCTATGGATTTTTCCGTTTTGGACAGCCCTTCCATTGATTTCTGGGTAGCTGGAGAAGTCATAGTTATGGTGGGATTAGAGGAGGGTCTTTTTTCCTGTTTTCAGGATCATAGATGACATGCTTGTCATTTCTTTCAGGATTATTTTTTGATCTCTAATTATTCTCTCAATGTTTCTCCAGATTATCATTCACTGGCTGCCGCCTCTTTTTTTCTAATATTATCTGTTGTTTTCTGTTGCTAATGCCTTTTCTGATTCTTCAGATATGGGTAAAGTCTATTTATCGAGCAATATCGATTTAACAGTCTATGTCACTTCCAATCAATGTCTTAAACAAATATCACTTAGTTTGTATTATTGGTAATAGAAATTAATTTGTAGTTTATAATTAATTAATTAATTTGTACTTAATTAATTTAACAGTTGATAATTAATTAGTTAATAGAAATTGATTATACTTGCAAATAATTAATTCAAGTCCTACTAACACACAATGATTATCTAGCCTCTCTTGATAACTTAAATCACACTACTTCCTGAATAAAACACAATTATAGTCTATAACTTAATTTTCTGTGTCCAACTTGATTCTTAAAGTTAATTTCAGATTTGAGATCTTATATAGCTATATATAAATAAGTTAATATAAATAGGTACTGTAAATGAAAGTAAATGTAGTTAAATATAAATCTAATAAACTGTATAGAAATATATACTATATATGAGAAGAGATCAAAAATTGATTAGTATAAAAGTTAACAATTCTTATTAATATTAATATATAAAAGTAAAAATATTAAAGAAAGGATTATC
>WNWU01004418.1:1477-12824 GCA_012654045.1 Ptyas mucosa | reverse complement strand
TTATATAACTATCTTTTTTGTATATTAATCAATATGAACATGAATATTCCAATTATTTCCATGCAATCCAATTTCTTACAAATCCATTAATTATATTTACCAATAATAATAAACCAAATAGTTTCCCCCATATATTCCTCCAAACCACAACTTAACCATTTCTGTTTTCAACACAATATACAATTAATAGTATCTCAATTATTACAATTCCCTAGTTAAATAGAGCTTTTTTTTCTTTTGTGTTTTAAAATCTTGAATTCTCCTCATTTGCCCTAAATTTCCCATTGTTTGCAGTTTTGCACCTACCTTTTTTGGTAAGGAAAAAGAAAAAGAAATCTCTCTGCCTCATTTTGTCACGTTGCACAAAGACCCTGCTTTACTTTCAGTTTCGCTTTTTCAGCATAGCTCCGGGGGAAAAAATCTGCTCCACTCTTTGCAGCTAGCAACAGACCAAAACAGCTGAGAACAAATCAGCTGAGAGTCGGGTGGCCAATCTAATCAACTTGTGCTAACCTATGCTGAAGCTGAAAGGGGCTGTTTTTCTATTTTTGCAGGCATCGGTCTACTCATTTATTTTCTTTTAACACTGATCAGATATAGGGCGGCCCTTTGAAGCCCCGCAGCAAGAGTTTAAAACCAAGGAGTGTATAAAACATTGTTGTTGAACCTTTATTACATTGCAGAACAATTTCTTCTGCCATAGAGTGCATATCAGAATCTGGGAAGGGTGGAGAAATTGCCAGCCACACTATACAAATGATGAGAGTAAAGGCAAGTGGAGGAGAAGATTCGAGACGTCAGTGTGATAGGAACTGAGGGGACAGAGCTCCGTTCCCTGAGTTTCAATTTTCGATCAGGAAGCCATTTTCTTTGGCACTATTGACCACGAAGAGGTCAATAGATTAAAGGGGAAATCCCGAGGACCTCGGAGGTGATAAAAATTGCCCCGAAAGTTCAAGGAAAACTCCTTAATCCTGATCGGGAAAAAACCAGCCTCTTTTTGGCTGGCCAGAACGCTGACTGCAACGGATCTGAGGTGATTTTGAGGAAACGTAGTGGAGAGTTGTTGATTGAGCATTAAATACACTATATACACAAATACGCAAAGAATTGGAATTGGGAATTAGACAAAGATTTGTTGATTTGTGTTGAATTTATTACAAAAAGAAACGGAAGCAGAGTTGAGACGATAGAGAAGAGACAGAGAAGAGACGTGAATTAGTTTTGAAAGCGAACGAGAGCAATTTAGAGACTTTGTATCAGTGGTGGAGAGACGATACTTAATATCAGTAAAAAAAAAGAAAGATTGAAAGTGGATTGACATAATAAGAAGAGTAATTGAAGTATTGTGATAAAACGAAGCAGAGAGTGGAAAGTAGAAAATTGGAGACTCCAGAAAATGGCAGAATAGAAACCAGAGAAAGCGGCGAAGAAAGAAGACAACGGTGGAAGAAGATTTGACAGGTGGTGACTACGTGAGGGATTTCAAAGAGATCCAAGTAGTGGCGATTGACCAGGTCTCAGATTTGAATTTAACGGAGAAGAAGGGTTATTTTTTTTGGACTTGATCACAGAGCCATAGCAAACTAGACAGAAATATCCAGAATCTACTTAATAGGAAGACAGCAAAACAGTGAGAGAGAGAGTGAGCGTGAAAGTGAAGGAAGCCTTTGAAACAGGGAGAGCGAGCGAGAGCAACGACACAGATTGGCAATTGGAGAAACGGTTGTTTAGGAAAGCAGCTGAGAAGCCAGTAGAAAAACTAACCAAATGATAACGGCAAACAGACTAGTTCAAAGTGTTTTAAAGTGTTGAAATTCGGATATTTGAACCTTTGGATATTGGATTCTTCTAGAGAGACAGATTTCAAAGACTATAATACAAAAAAAATTTTTTTGGATACAATAACTTCATATATAAGAGTGAAAGAAAATTGTATACTAAGTGCAAAATAATCCTATATATATATACCTGATTAATTCTTATAAACTAGTATAATTATTAATCAATACTTTTTAATTGTGAAACACCTGATTAATTGATATCTAATCTACTATATGGATAATTAATTAAGAAATAATTAGAAATAAATAATTTAAGTTAGTAAGGTTGAAATTGATAGTTTTGATTAGATAGATATATAAGATTGATTGATTGATTTGATTGATATATAAGAGGGAAATAGAATTGTATAGTAAGTGCAAAATAATCCTATATATATATACCTGATTAATTCTTGTAAAACTGTATATTCATTTATTAATAATTTTTGATAGTGAAACACCTGACTAATTGATCTCTAATTTACTATATGGATAATTAATTAAGAACTAATTAGAAACAAATAATTTAAATTAGTAAGGTTGAATTTGACAGTATTGATTGGATAGATCGATTATTATACTGATTATTATATTACTATATTGACATTAATTAATATTACTGATTATTACATTGTATTATCAATATCAAAATCTAATGAATTGTTAGAATTCAAATTTTTCCCCAACCTCCTTCATCATATTTTCTTCTTCCTAACGTGAATATATATCTATATGTTTACTTAATTATTAATTATTAGAGTGTTAAGGATATTCATAGAATTAATTCATAATCCAATAAGATTAACACTTATTTAGAGGATCTACAACATATAGAATATAAACCCTAGACACTATTACTGATCATAAATAACAATATTAAAACACAATAAGAGTAGTTCAGTGCATGAAACTTTGGAAGAACCTGCAAAAAAGAGTTAAGATGACAAGCATCGGAACAACCACTATAACTAAAGCGAATAAGAAAGTAACCTCAAACCAAGTCTCCATTACAACAGCCCCTGCTCAACAGAGATCTATAGAAACCATGCTTGGAACAGAAAAAGAAAAGATAGGCTCTATCTCCAGCATACAAAATATTCAGTCAATCTTGGCAAAGATACAAGAATCGATGAATAAGACCCAGGAAACAATTGCTAACAACCATGAGGAGGCAAAAAGAAATCACGAAGATTTGAAATCTGATGTGGGAGAGATAAATGATAACATTAAGAAAATGGATGACAAGATAGAAAGGATCCAGCAAAACATTGCCAAAAATGAACAAAGGATTCAAAAAACAGAACTTAAAATGGAGCAGACGGTTAAGAAATTAGAAATGCTAGAACAACAACAAATAGCAAGTAATCGAGAAATCGAAGACTCACTTACCTACCTGGAAATGGAAAAGTCAACATTCTATTTAAGATTCCAGAATATAACAGAAACCAAAGAGGAAGACTTAGGAGAGATTATGACGGAGATTTTTGCTGAAAAAACACAAAGAGCTAAGGATGATATTCGAAGGGATATTGACGAAGCTTATAGGGTGCATACCAATTATGCACATAGGAACAAACTACCAAAGGAAGTGCATGTACGATTCACAAAGAAAATGATAAAAGAGGAGATATATAGAAAAATGAGAGAGAACGTGATTTTCTATAAAGGGAAAGAAATAATAACACTGAAACAAATTCCGAGACGTGTAAGGGAACAGAGGAAAAATTACAGTTTCCTTACAACACAACTAATTAAAAACAAAGTGATGTTCCGTTGGCTACTACCAGAAGGCATCTTGATCTCATGGCAGGACAAGAAAATTAAATTAGATAATCTGGAAGGAGCCCAGGAATTTTTTGATCAACACTTTGTCCTTGAGGAAGATCAAGAATCCAGAGAGGAATCAGAGAATAAGAGTCAAAAGGAACAATCTATAGAAGAAACAGAAAAAGAACAAGAGGAAAAGAAAAGACAAGAGAGAGAAAGAATGGAGAAAGAAGGAGCAAGGGGAAAAACGCAAAGAATAATAAGAAACACAAGGAAACTAAAGACAACAAATAAATAGGAAGAAAAATGGAACAGGAAATAAAAATGATTTCGATTAATATAAATGGATTAAATGCCCCAACTAAAAGAATCCGGACATTTACTAAATTACAAAAATTGGAGATGGATATAATAAATTTACAGGAAGTTCATATCAAAAAACAACACCAACAGATATTAGAAAATACAAGATTAGGAAACCTTTACACATCACTAGCAGAACAAAAGAAAAGAGGCATTGCAGTTTATATTAGGAAACACCTAAAATCAAAACAGGTATATGCAGATGAGGAATGAAGAGTTTTAATGATTGAATTACAAATGGAATTAAAAACAATTTTATTGATTTCGATTTATGCGCCAAATGAGAATCAACGTGCCTTCTTCAAAAACATACATAACAAAGTAAAAGATCTAAACTATGAAAACATTTGCATGATAGGTGATTTCAATGCAATCTCAGACATGGAAAAAGATTATTGGAGTACCAGAAAAAATAAAACTAGGAAAAAGACCCTCCCAGATACTTTTAAGGAAATGGCACAAGAATTATGCCTCCAGGATGCTTGGAGAGAAATAAATAAAGAAAAAAAACAGTACACCTTCTACTCCAATCCACACTCATCCTGGTCCAGAATTGATATGGCCTGGATGACTACAGATCTTAGGAAAGACTTAGAAGAAATAGAAATAATGACAAATATTTGGGCAGACCACAGTCCAGTAAAAATAATTTGGAAAGGCTATCAGAAGAAGAAGAGATGGATGATGAATACTGAGATCTTGAAAGATAAAAACTATGTACAAATGATAGAAAAAGAAATGAAAATATTTTTTAAGATCAACATTAAAGAACAAACCTCTCTCCAGAACTTATGGGACACAGCGAAAGCCTATATAAGAGGTCTGACAATAGCATACATAGCAAAGAAAAACAAGGAAAAACAACAGAAGAAAGACAATTTATTGAAAGATCTTGAAAAATATGAATCTGAGCTACAGAATGAACCCCAAAACAAAAAGATCAAAGAAAAAATAAATTTGACAAAACACAAAATAAATTTGATCACACAAACAGAAATAGCCAGGAAAATCAAATCAATAAAACAAAATTATTTCGAACACGCGAACAAGACAGGACGATGGTTGGCGTACAAATTGAAGAAAGAAAAAGAGAGAAGGACAATATATCAATTACAGGACGACACAGGAGAGATATATTATAGGAACAAAGATAAAAAGAACATAGCTAAAACATTTTTCCAAAAACTATATGAACAGGAAGAGATCTCAGAAGAAGATATCAAACAATATTTAAATGAAGCTGATATCAAAGAACTAGAGGAAACACATAGGGATTTATTGGACAGACCAATTACAATGACAGAACTAATAGAGGCGAAGAAAAAACAAAAAACAAATAAAACTCCGGGACCAGATGGTATACCCGTAGAGTTTTACAAATCTTGCCAACATGTAATAGATGAAATTTTACTTGAAGTCTTGAACGATGCACTTCTAGAAGCTAAAATTCCTAATTCCTGGACAGAGGCCATTATTACGCTGATACCAAAAGAAGAGATAGATCATACACATATAAAAAATTACAGACCAATATCACTTTTAAATGTGGACTACAAATTATTTACATTGATTATCACAGAACGTCTCAATAAAATAATTTATGAATACATTCACTCCGATCAAAATGGCTTTATCCCAAAGAGACAGACAAAAAATAATATGAGATTAATAATGGACATATTAGAATATTATGAAATAAACTCAGATAAACAAGTGGCCCTAATCTTTTTAGATGCACAGAAAGCATTTGACAATTTAAATTGGAAATTTCTTGTACTGCAATTGGAAATTATGAAATTCGGCGACAAATTCATAAATATGATAAAGAAAATTTACTCATCTCAAATGGCAAAAATAATAATAAATGGTGACTTAACAGAACAATTTCAGATATCAAAAGGAGTTAGACAGGGGTGTCCTATGTCCCCCCTATTATTCATATTAGCCTTAGAAACTCTCTTAAAGGAGATCAGAAGAGATAAAGAAATAAAAGGTCTGAAAATCAAAGGGGAAGAATACAAACTTCAAGCCTTCGCTGATGACATGGTATTTATCATAGAACAACCAATAACAACGGGCATTAAATTATTAGATAAAATAGAAAAATACGGGAGTGTAGCCGGACTCAAAATCAATAAACAAAAAACAAAGATACTAACGAAAAATCTCACTAACCAACAAGAAAAAGAATTAGAAGACCAATTAGATATACAAACGACAAAGAAGGTAAAATATCTAGGAATATGGCTCACAAAAAAAAGCTCATCAATTAAAGAGGATAATTATGATAAATTGGCAAGAGAAGTTAAAAAAGATTTAGAAATTTGGAAAAAATTACAATTATCTTTTTTGGGAAAAATCGCCTCAATTAAAATGAATGTTTTACCCAGAATTTTGTACTTATTCCAAGTGATCCCAATAAAACCGGGGAAAAACTTTTTTAAGGATTTTAATAAATTAATAGCAAACTACATATGACAAGGGAAGAAAGCAAGAATTAAAACAAAACACCTACAAGATATAAGAGAAAGAGGAGGATTGGCACTACCGGACTGGGAGACATATTATAAAGCATCAGCACTAATTTGGATCAAGGAATGGATGGAACTCAAAAATAAAAGATTATTGACTTTGGAAGGATTCGACTTAAAACGAGGATGGCATGCTTTTCTGTGGGAGGGCACAGATAAGCAACATAAATATTTTCAGAGACACATTGTTAGACAAGCACTATACCAGACATGGCAGGGCATCAAAAAAATACATTACAATAAAATCCCGGAATGGTTATCAACCATGGAAGCCCAGATCTATCCAAATACTATGGACATCACCAAAATGAGAACTTATAAAGACTTACTAAATAATCAAGGGGAACTAAGAACAAGAGAAGAATTGAAAGAGTTGGGTATGGATATTGATTGGTGGCCATATCTACAATTAAAATTAAAATATAAGAAAGATTTGGCTCAATTTGGATTCCAAAAAGGCCAATACGAATTAGATAAAATTCTACAAGGAACACAAGATAAATTAATAAAAAAAGTTTACAATTATTTAAGAGAATACAAATTAGAAGAAGAAGTGGTCAAAGAAAATATGATAATTTGGGCAAAGAATTTCGGCTATAATATTCAATTAGATAATTGGGAAAAATTATGGACAATAAACTATAAATTAACAATGTCTACATCATATAAAGAAAACATATACAAAATGTTCTATAGATGACACCTTCCACCGGCCAGACTGGCAAGAATATTTCCCAACACTTCTCCATCTTGTTGGAAATGTAAATTGCATAAAGGAACCTATTACCACATGTGGTGGACCTGTCCAAAAACAAAACAATACTGGCAAATGATCAGAACTCAAATAGAAGAAATCACACAACGAAGATTAGAAATGAGACCGGAAACCTTTCTACTAGGTATAATACATGGACAATATGAAAAGGAAATAAAATACTTAATCATCCATATAATAACAGCAGCACGAATAATTTTTGCACAAAATTGGAAGAGTAGTGACACACCGACAGAAGATAGAGTAATTAATAAGATTATGGAATGTGCAGAAATGGACAGACTCACAAAAGAATTACAAGATAAAGAGGAACATGACTATTATCTAATATGGGAAAAGTGGTATACTTGGTTGAAAAATAGAAAAAGGAAAAAAGAATAAAGAACAATTGGAGTTACAGAAACAGGAACATAAATCACTAGCATAAGTTAATAGTAATTAAAGTAAATAATAAAAATAGATATATGAATAAGATCAAACAAACAAGAGTCAAAACACAAATAAGAACATACATTACTGTTGTGATATAGTTGACAAAATGTATATTTGAACTCTTTGTTTTCATGTTTGGTTTGTATGTTTTATTATCACTAGTTTTGTTTTGTGTGTACTTTTAAACAAATAAAAATTTATTTAAAATTTAAAAAAACAAAAACAAATGATGAATTGAGTCAGGAAGTAGGATAGGACAATATTGGTGGCCAGCCTTTTCCACACCCATTTCCTTATTTTGGAGCCCGGCTTGGTGGCCATGAAAGCAAGGACCAGTATGATTGTTTTTCCCAATACACAAGAAAGAGCTACAGAAAAGAGGATGCCAAAAGCAGTTTGTTGCAAGAGACATTTCACTTGGTCAGGTTGCCCAATGAAGAGCAAAGTGCAAAGAAAAGAGAGGAGGAGAGCAGTGAGAAGGCTATAAGTGAGGTTCCTGTTATTGGCTTTAATGATTGGTGTATTCTGATGTTTAAAGAAGAGCCACAGCACCACAGTTGAGATGACAGAAAAGAAGACTGCAATCATTTCCAAAAAAATCCCCAAAAATTCTTGATAAATTAAATAAATTATACATTTTTAAGGCAATCCTGTTCCTTGTTTGGATATTGATCTTCTGGACAAGGGAAACAATCATCTAATTCTGAAAAAGAAACAATTCATAGAAACATTATTATTTTGAAGTGTCATCATTTCATTTTCAGTATGTCCTGATTTTACAGCATTCTCAATTACTACATTGCCCTTTATATGGTGTTCCCCATAAGGACCATTTCAAAGCAATAACTGGTCTGCAATGTAATGTCACATTGGCTTACACTATGTGTGCTCCATAACTCATTTGCTCTACTACTCCTGCATGAGCTATTCTAGCCCCTAGTTGCTTGCCACATGCAATTCAGATTGCTGGTAATCAGCATTATATCTCTGAATGTGAGTGGGCCAATTTATATGTGAGACCACATTCAATGATATTTATCTTTCTCAATAAGTCAGATTGATGGACATGCCCCAGATCTTTTATGTTAAATGTTGTCATATGGGAGTTTTGAGTTTTTATTTTTTATTTATTCATTCTTATTTATTTATTTTTTCAAGCATGTATTAGATAACAGCTATAAGTATAAAAGATTATTATTAATACATGAAATGGATACGAATTAAAGGGGATATTAGGAAAGAGATGGTAGGTACATTGGTGCGCTTATGCACGCCCCTTACAGACCTCTAAGGTTAAAGTTTTGGGGGTTTGGGGAAGAAACTAGAGTCAGGTAGTGCATTCCAGGCATTGACCACTCTGTTGCTGAAGTCGTATTTCCTGCAATCAAGTTTTGTGCGGTTTACCTTAAGTTTGTATCAATTGTGTGTTCGTGTATTGTTGTGGCTGAAGCTGAAGTAGTCATTGACAGGTAGGACATTGCAATTGATAATTTTATGTACAAAACTTAGGTCAGACCGAAGGCAGCATAGTTTTCAGTTGTGTAAGCCTAAAATTTCAACTCTGGTTGTATAAGGTATTCTTTTGCGAGCAGAGGAGTGCAGGATTCTTCTCATGAAATATCTCTGAACTCTCTCAATTGTATTAATTGATCATATTAACTGATATGCAGTGTAGGTTCCAGACAGATGAGCTGTATTCTAGAATTGGTTTAGCAAATGTATGCTGTAGTTAGCAGTACAATATTATATTATATGGCCCAAACTCTTTACGGAATTCCTATATTGATACAGGGCTTCAAGGAGTGTATTGAAAGAACCCAGGCTGCTTTTTAAAGGAAGCTTTCGGGTCTCTCTCCCTGTTTTGCCTTTACTCCGATGTACCTGGAACTGGACATTCAATCAGTCGAATGCATGGCATGGATCAACACATTTAAATGGTGGTTTCGGGTGCTCTTTTTGGCAGTCCCTGGTAGCTACCTCTCCCTGGTGTTAGCTGACCCCTATACTTCTCAATGGGAGAGGGAACTGACGAAGAAACTCCACCTGTTAGGCTTTTCGGGGGATGCCATGGGAGACTATGGCCTTAAAGACGCCCAATCTAGGGTAGTCCAATCGCTCGTGAACATAGACTTACAATACCTGAGAGCCAGAGCCAATAAGACCTGCTCCCCTCTGGTCTTCAGCCAATTTAATAATTATGGATTGAGGATGGCCTCATATTTCTATACTCTAACCATCCCCAAGTATAGAAGAGTCTTCTCCCTTGCTCGTTTTAATGTCTTGCCTTCAGCATTGCTGGACGGATGATTCAAGAGGCTCCTGATGGACGAGCGGCTATGTCCCTGTGGTAGAGCAAAGGTAGAGACTGTGGACCATGCCCTTTTACACTGCCCTATGTACAACGTAGACAGGACCAATTTGATGTCTCTCTTAGAGACAGACCTTTGTGGGCCCAATGTCAGTGATTTGGCCTTGTACTGTTTAGGGGATGGCTCCTCATACACTACCTCTCAGTTCTCAAAATTCTTTTTAAGAGCCGTAACCATTAGAGGAGAGTGCTATGGTTCCTCTCGGCCGGGGCTTCTGGTGGCCGGCGGTTCGTGATGATGCTTTCCCTATGTTTTTTTTGTAGTTATGCTTGCATTTTGGTCTGTGACCGTAAATAAAATATTATTATTATTATACCTACCCAAATTATGAGGCATTCCTAACCTTTTATCCTTGTGGCAGGCTCGGAAATGTTCTCCTAATGTGATGCGCTAGGATGGGGGTTGACTCACGAGGCTGATTAGTCTGATACCTCATAATATTAAAAAAAAAATAATTGTATTTTTAAAGGTTGAGGTAAGGCACCTAGGTTTATTATATGAGATAGGCAACCTTATAAATTCAAAGTCAGTCAATCAGTCAGCCAATCATTCATTCATTCAATCAATCAATTAATCAATCAATCATTATTATAGGTAGAATAGTAAGAACAAATAGGTTGAAACCATGGGAAAAAATTAACAATGCAAAGTTACCTTCACTTCCAAAAACAAAGGACAAAGGTTTCTGATAAAAACTGTTTATAATTTTTGAAGCAAACATACAATGGGAGAATTCAAACCTGAGGAATCTATTGATAGTCCAAGTTAGAATGAACTGATTGGTTTTATCATCAAGTAACTTACTGAAGTATGGGGAAAAAACCCCAATTCTAACATTTTATTTCTTCATATCAATATATTCAATCACCATAATAAGAAAGTTAAAGAATGAGGAGCTCAAGTGGTGTTTTCATCTATACTTCCAAAATTTAATGAGGGAACAAAGGATTTTAGAATTGAACCACAAGCTTAAAAACTGGTGTCATCAAGAGAACACCTAGACCATGGTCTCCATTCCCTATATGATGGGCTACCAGAAAGGGATGGACTGAACCTCACAAAAACTGAAAAGAATATATTCCAAAAAATGACTGACTCATCTTATTAGAAGGGTTTTAAACTAAATTTCAGAGGGGAAGAAAGGAGGAGGAGGAGGGGGAGGAGGAGGAGGAAGAGGAGGAAGAAGAAGGAGGAGGAGGAGGAGGAGGAGGAGGAGGAGGAGGAGGAGAAGAAGAAGAAGAAGAAGAAGAAGAAGAAGAAGAAGAAGAAGAAGAAGAAGAAGAAGAA
>WNWU01004414.1:1798-13447 GCA_012654045.1 Ptyas mucosa | reverse complement strand
GGGAGTGTTCTGGTGGAAGATGAATGTCCCCATCACCACAACTGTGACGACAGCAAAAGAAACCGCAAAGGCAGTCAGGATTTCTCCCAGGACTTCTTTGTACGATAAGTAGGTGATAATTTTGGGAATACATTCATGGTGTTTCTCATTTGGATATTGTTTTTCCGGACACCTCTCACAATGGCTAGAATCTAAAAACCATAAATAAAATCTCTAAAAATTCTACATATTGAATTGATTTAGGTTTTTAACAATTATTTCTTCCTGTAGCAGTTTTTCGAGAGAATAAACATCTTTTAAAAATTTTGCTTCAGGAAAATCCTTTTAAAGTTTATTTTTGTATTCAATAGACCACGTTTCCTGAACAAGAGATCACACAGTTAAATAAGGAAACATTTTTACTTTAAAAGAAGAAGAAAGAGAACAAGGCTAGTGAGAGATCCCAATCAATCTATGCTTTTCTTTAAAACTATATTCAAGAACCCAAACTTGGTTAGAGCATAATGTATTTTTAAAGAAATATAGATCTTTTTTTCTTACCAATCATGGTAGAAATGCTTCCCTCTGAACACTCGACACAGTCATAGCAGCAAACCTGTTTTCCCTCCTTAATCAATTGCCGGTACCCAGGATGGCAGCTTTCTACACAGGTGGCAGAAGGTGGTGTCTATTGGGAATGGCCAGAGTAAGGAATTAAAGTGGATTATAATCAAGCTTTGAATCAATCAGTCAGCAGTCATTCTCTTTAAATAAATGCTAAAGAAAACCAAGGGACTCAATGGCTCAGTGGCTAAGACACTGAGCTTGTCAATCGAAAGGTCAGCAGTTCAGTAGTTCGAATCCCTAGTGCTGTGTAATGGGGTGAGCTCCTGTGACTTGTCCCAGCTTCTGCCAATCTAGCAGTTTGAAAATACATATCAGTGCAAGTAGAAAAATAGAGACTACCTTTAATGGGAAGGTAACTGCGCCTTTGGCATTTAGTCATGCTGGCCACATGACCACGGAGACGTCTTCAGACAGAGCTGGCTCTTCGGCTTTGAAACAGAGATGAGCACCACCCCGTAGAGTCAGGAACAACTAGCACATCTGTGTGAAGGGAACCTTTACCTTTACCTAAAAAAACCCAGCTTCTTGTAATTTCTAATAATGCAAAATTTGGAATTCCTAGGACTGATTGCTGGAATCAGTCAGAGGAGCAGTTCAAATCTGAAAATTCTTTGAACTGCTATTGAAAATTTTTGTATTGATTGATTGATTGATTGATTGATTGATTCGATTTATATGCCTCCCTTATCCAGAGACTCAGGGCGGCTTACAATGCATTAAACAATAGCCTTCATACTTTTGTATATACCTGCTTAGTAGGGCTTTCAGCCCCCCCTAAGTGGTGTTATTTTTTATACAAAGTCAGCTTATTGCCCCCACAATCCAGGTCCTCATTTTACCTACCTACCTCGGAAGGATGGAAGGCTGAGTCAACCTAGAGCCTGGTGAGATTTGAACTTGCAGTAATTGCAGTAATTGCAGGCAGCTGGCAGCTAAGTGCTATTTAATAGCGCTTCCGATAATCAGACCATTACCCCTACAGAGTATGTAAATACCACTCAATACCACTCAAGAGTGGTATCCTGATTTTCCATGTACAGGATGGGTGAAGCAAAACAAACAGATTGCCCAGCTTTAGTAACCTCCCTTTTTTCTGCAGATACTCAGTTATCGAAAAACCATCTGACAATTAGGAGAGTGATGCAAATATGGTAAGCGTAGGACTTGGCTGAAGGCCAACTTTGGTATATGTCCTTCTGTAGTATTGTGTGATGAAGAATAAAATGGGATAGCACGTTAATCCAATGTTGTCTGTATTCAAAATACACAAGCACCAGTATCTGAAGAAAAGCTATTCAGTTCCCTGAGAAAAAGAAGAGAAAAAAACCACTGTATCTCTAGATGGCCAGAAGCTGTCCCCAGATTTTGAATTGGCTATGGGAAGTGGCAAGAGAAATATTTCCTGCAAAACTCCAGGAAATGGGATGTTTATATTAGCCTGAAGTAGAAAATAGATGTGATTGCCTTTTCTATGCTTTGTGTCTCAACTGATTCAAACAGAAAGTCAGATAAACCCATTAGTGGGAGAGTCCTGTCAGTCAGTCAGCCAGCCAGCCAGCCAGCCAGCCAGCCAGCCAGCCAGCCAGCCAGCCTGCCTGCCTGCCTGCCTGCCTGCCTGCCTACCTACCTATCTATCTACAGTATCTATCTATCTATATCATCTATCTATCATCTATCTCTATATAAAATCTTTCCTTTTCTTGTTGTATTATTGTAACTGTAATTTTTAATATTTTTTTAAAAGAAGAAAGGTAAATCCTCCTTTCAGTATTACCTTTCAAAAGATGAATCTTCCACCTCACTAAAGGTAAACCTCTCCAAACTGGATTGCAGAAAATACGACTTCAGCAACAGAGTGGTCAATGCCTGGAATGCACTACCTGACTCTGTGGTTTCATTCCCAAACCCCTAAAACTTTAGCCTTAGGCTGTCTACTGTAGACCTCACCCCATTCCTATGAGGTCTGTAAGGGACATGCATAAGTGCACCAACATGCCTACCTTCCCTGTCCTACTGTCCCCATTTATTCATATTCTTATCCTGTGTTCATAATCATGTTTATATTTATATCTGTTATCTTATACATGCTTGACAAAAATAAATAAATAATAATCCCAGTGAGCTCTTTTTCTACAATCTGAAAGTGTAATGTAGAATTGAGAACTTCTTCATTTTTCCAGGATACAAAAGTCTTCTAACATCATTAAGAAGATATCGAATGACCTTGGAACCACTCTAAGATTACTGGTTTAAAATCCCAGAAATTGAGAAAATGTCCCCATGTTTCAGTTAGTTTGTTTAACTTGCCTGCTTAAATTTGGGATTCCATACAATGGTAGTTGTATTAATGGCGAGGCCTTCCTTTTGAGAACTCTGAGGTTCAATACCTCCAACTCGGACCTTCTGAAAGGATCGATTGGGGAAAGTAATCAAGTTGATGATATCGTATGCTGCTGCCAGGTTTCCATTCTCATTGAAAACTATTTCTTCCCCAGCACTATTGTTGAAATGGAGGTTTTTCAGAAACAAACGAAGCTGAAAGATAACAGAGATAAGGGAGAAATTGATACCAATAGCAGGCAATAGAATGTACAGTTCCATGCTGGGATTTACCAAATGGTGCTCAGTTAATTTTTAATGAGCATCCAAACTGTAGAATTAATAGTATTTTTTTTTATATTCTAAAGGCATAATTTTATTTTGCTGGGCTATATTCACATTTTTATGTTTAAGTTTTATTAATAAAGATTTTGTTAGATATATTGCATATCTGAACTTCATGAGGGATAAAAACTATTGTTCAGAAATATAACAGAATAATAGAATAACAGAGTTGGAAGGGACCTCGGTAGTCTTCTAGTCCCACCCTCTGCTCCAGCAAGAAACCCTATACCATTTCAGACAAATGGTTGTCTGAAACACCTCCAGTGTTTGAGTACCGACAATTTCTGGAAGCAAGTCATTCCACTGATTAATTGTTCTAAGTGTCAAGAAATTTCTCCTTAGTTCTAGGTTGGTTTTCTCCTTGACTTTTTTCCATCCATTGCTGCTTCTGCCTTAAGGTGCTTTGGACAATAGATTGACCAGCTCTTCTTTTTGGCAGCCCGTTATATATGATACATATCACAACAAAACATATTTATTGGACAGCAATGGTAGTCTTTTACTGGGTTTGAGAGGTTTTTTTGGATTGAAGATTGGAAAGGAAGCAGGAGGCCTCTGGGAAAAAAAATAATTCCATATAACTAACATAATATCTGAAAATAAAAATCTAAATTGCCACAAGGAATAAGCACTTTCAAAGGTTACCATGAAGCCTCTAGACAACGAAAAATTATGACTTTGAAAGACAAAAAGCAAAAGTATAAAAAGTGGAAAGAAGGGCATCCAATTAAGGCAGAATACCAACAAATAACCCGAAGCTGCAAAGATGAAATCAGGAGAGCTAAGGTGCCAAATCTTGTGACGAAAAAAGCTTTACATGTTAATAACATGTAAAAAAACAAGGAAAAAGTCAAGGACATGATTGGCCTACCATGGGAGAAAATGGCAAGTGATGAGGAACAGGGAGAAAGAACTGCTTAATTCACTTTTTTGCATCTATCTTTACCCAAAGGAAAGTAAACCCCAAAAGGAACAAACAGTCCAACCTATCAAAGACAGAAACGTGAAAAACAGATCAGGAATGCAACTTAAAATAGATAAGAAAATGGTAAGTCCACCCGAGATGAGTTTAAATCATCAGGACCAGATGGATTATACCTGAAGGTTCTGAAGGAACTGGCAGGCATGATCTCAGGACCAACGAACTATATCTTTCAAAAATCCTGGAGTAGCTGGGAACTACCAGAGGACTGGAAAATAGCCGATGTAGTTGCCATCTTCAAAAAAAGGGAAAAAACATAAATCCAGGAAATTTCAGACCTATCAGCCTGACCTCAACCTTTCCATTGGAAGATTCTGGAAACGATAATCAAGGAATGAATCTGTGAACACTAAGAGGCAAAAAAGTCATAGCCAGAAGCCAACATGGGTTTGTCAAAAAAAGATCGTGCCAGACAAACAGTATTGCAATCTTTGACAAAGTGACAGAAATTGTGGGCCAGAAAAAGGAGAAAATAGAAGATAAAACACTAACTATATGGCACAGCTTGCAATACAAGAAGTCAGATGAGGAGACCTGAACTCATTGGTAGCCTCACATTGCAGTGCAGAAGGACACACATTTAATTTTACAGCAAGTAAGATCATTGGCCATGCAGGTACCAAGATAGCCAGGGAAATGATTGAAGCCTTGTCAGTTAACAGAAATGCTAAATTACCATCAGATATCAAAGACTTAGAAGCGAAGAGCTTAGATACTTACTTAATTATTCATATAATAACAACAGCAAGAATTGTATTTGTACAAAATTGGAAGGCAGAAAAAATCCCATCAAAAGGAGATGTAATAAAGAAGATTTTAGAATGTGCAGAAATGAATAGATTAAGATTAAGAATAAAAGATAAAGAGGAATCAGTGTATTTCAAGACATGGGGACAATTTTATGCATGTCTAGAAAAGAAATATGAATAAAAGATGACAGATTAATAAATTAGACAGCTTAAAAGTAAATGAGAGAGAAGACAAAAAAGAAATAGAAACCCAGATGACACCTGTGTAAATGAAAAGAGGGGGAAAAAGAAAAAAATGTTGCTATATAAATGTACAGTTATGATGATGTGTATGAAATCAGTAAAATAAAAAAGAAATTGAAAATAAAGTATATATGAATAGAAAATCGGGTTGCTTGGATACCAATATGGGAAATATTGAATTGAAAATAAATACAAAAATGGAGAGGGAATGGAATGAGGAGTAGAGGATTAGATAGGAGGGGAGAAGAGAGGAAGGAGAGAGAGGAATAGAAGAAAGGGAAAAGCAGAGGAAGAAAGGGGGGGAAAGTGTAGGAGAGAAGGTTATAAAGGGGGAAAGTAGGGAGGAATGGGGGAAAGGAAGGGGAAGTAGAGAAGGGGAAGTAGAGGAGGAAAGAAGAAAGTGGAAGAGAATAGAAGAAGGGAGGGAAGGGAAAGAGAGAAGGAGAAGATAGATTGTTGTAAAATAAGGGAGAAGGAATGGTAGAAGAGCAACCCCGAATATATTTAAATTTGTTAGAATGAAGAATGAACTAATATGAAAGAGAAAAGAGAATATGTATAATTAACATTGGATAAGAGACTGTATATTTACGACGTTTATGAGAAATAATTTTTAAAAAAAAATTAAAAAAGAAAGAAAGAAGAAGAAGCAGCCGAGGGCTTGGTAGCACAAGGAAATGACAGCCAATTGTCAGTCATCCTCACACCAATCAGCCAACAGGAAGACACCACATAAACATGACTCACACAACAACCCAAAGCATGTATTTCAATAGAGAGAAATTTCCTGAAGATGGGCTCCAGCATGAATCTGAAAGCTAAGATAGTAAATCTCTGGTCCCAATGGTCTATCCAAATTTGATCTCGCATCATTATCCTGGGACATGTACTTTTGCCTTCATTTGAAAAAGTATATGGTGGTGCAGTGGTTAGAGTGCAGTACTGCAGGCTACTTCTGCTGCCTGCCGGCTGCCGGCTGCCTGCAATTTGCCATGTCCAAATCTCACCAGGGTCAAGGTTGACTCAGCCTTCCATCCTTCTGAGGTTGGTAAAATGAGGACCCAGATTGTTGGGGGCAATATGCTGACTCTGTAAACTGCTTAGAGAGGGTTGTAAAACACTGAAAAGCAGTATATAAATCTAAGTGCTTTTGCTATTGCTATACTTAGTGAGTTTTGTAAAAATTGGAATAACTGCTGTATATTATTATGGCTATGTTCTCATTGAAAGGCAACATTACTCACCTGCCAAGGTTGGACTTTCAGCAAATTCCACTTCTCTCCATTGCCTCTTGTCTTCTGCCTCGCTCTGGATGAATACATAGCATGGAGACCATGTGCTACAGCATAGACAGCATTGTAAATACTGTAGCTCTGGCCAGACATCTCCATTTCAAAGACAGTTCCAGGGAGACTTCCCAGATCCTCTTTCCCAGTGCAGCTTCCTTTGCCTGGTACATACATATTGTGTATTGGAAATGAACAGCTAAATGCGGCACCCCAGAAGAAAGGTAGGAAATGCACTTTAGAGTGATATGGATTTAGCTTCTCAAGGAACTCTTGAAAGCCTGGTACCCTATTTGTGTGTTGGGCAAACGACAAGCTGCCATTGAAGGACAATGGGGTGAATTTGTGTGACTCAAAGACAGAAGTGACATCCCAGAGAGCACTTATGACCCAGACCCTCTCTATTGGGAGCCTATGATCAATTTCATAGAATTCAAGAATTACACGTAAGCCTTCTATAGATTGAATGTCCCCATAAACTAGTATTACTTTGGTTTTACTATACCATAAAACACGTCCTATGTTAGTTAGATTATTCTTCCGAAAGGTACTGAGGTCATAATTTGTCAATCTTGGAATAAATTGAATTAAAGAAATGCAAATATCACTCTGGATGAATTTTGGTCTCAGAATTCTGAGAAATCTCTCTCCAGTGGAGTCTTCTGGAATGAGCAGGTGAATCCAATTCCATCCAAAATATTTCAAGAGCAGAATAATCCCAGCATACTGGAGGTTTTCATTTGGAGTCATCCAGAAGAAAGAAGGAAACTGCTGTCTATCACTCAATGCAAGGTCAAAAGTGCCATAACTGAGCTGCAGAGTGGGAATAATAACGATGTGCTTTAGTACATGTTACTCTCTTTTTGTCCTCAGATAGTTTTTTTTAAAACTACCACCCTTTCCTTCTTCTTCTTCTTCTTCTTCTTCTTCTTTTAATTTTTTTATTCTTATTTATATGCTGCCCTTCTCCAGAGACTCAGGGCGGCTTACAATGCGTTAAGCCATAGCCTTCATACTTTTGTATATTTTATACAAAGTCAGCTTATTGACCCCACAAACCGGGTCCTCATTTTACCCACCTTAGAAAGGATGGAAGGCTGAGTCGACCTTGAGCCTGGTGAGATTCGAACTTACAGTAATTGCAGGCAACTGGATGTTAAATGCTGCCTTGTAGGAGGCATTAGCCTCCTACGCCACTCAGGCTCCTATGTGCATTTATGTGAGCCTAGAGACCTACCTGTGGAATCTTGTAGGCATTTAAGGTGTTGGCCACCTGGATGGTGTTCTGGGAAGGGAGATCACCGATGACAGCCATAATGTTTTGCTCCTTTCCCTTCCTGTAATTGATCTGACAGCGGTCTTTCACAAACAAGAGAGTGAAAAGGCTCTCAGAGGCTTTCATTGCCTGAAAACCATTCTCATATATCTTGGAGTCCAAGGTGATGTTGGGTAACAAGTTCTCATTCCTGTTGATCTCCTGAATGGCAAAACTGAAGGCTAGGACATGCTGGAAGCTTTTAGGCAATGGCCTGCAAGAAGAATTTCATTTAGTTCTATCATCTTCTAATGTGACAATAATTAGATTTAGACAGACATCTTTCATTAGGTTTTTCTCCATGCCTAAAATGATGTATCTATCTGCTTTAATGAGTATTAGAGAAATAAAGGAAGCACTCGTGTTCTGAAGCACTTCTTTGAAAAAGAATAAACAGAATAACAGAGTTGGAGGGGACCTTGTGGGTCTTGTAGCCCAACTGTGGCTCAGCCAGGAAACCTTATACCATTTGAGGCAAGTGGTAATCCAATCTCTTCTTAAAATCTTCCAGTGTTGGAGCATTCAGAACTTCTGGCAGCAAATCATTCCACTGACTGATTGTTCTAACTGTCAGGAATCTCTGCTTAGTTCTAGGTTGCTTCTCTCCTTGAGTACTTTCTACCCATGATAAAATTCTAATAGTGTCAATAAACAGCAGGAATAATGCAAATATGCTGAACATTTTTGACTTGGTTTCTTTTTCTTTTTGCATACAAAATAAAAAATATAGTGGAACAATGTTATTAAAATTAAAATTGTGAGTTTTTCTTATGAGCAGATGAATACATAAGTAAAAGAGGCAGATGGAAAACCATGTCTGCCAGGCAACATTCAACAGCTATATTCCAGCACCTGAAATATCATTAATCCAAACAGAAGTACAAATAAGAGTCTTGCTAAACCAATTTTTATTCTCTTCTAAATTGGAAAAGAATTAAACAGAATATCCTGAATACAATCAATTTAAAAAAACCTTGAAAGGCATGTCACAGTTTCTTTCAAAGGAGTACTTGCCTTCCTCTCAAAGACCCTACTGGGGGTTTCATAAATTGGAGGAAAGACCATTCAGGATATACAGTAGACACAAATTCTCCAATGACGATATCACTAGAGACGGCAGGGAGATTAATCTGCAAATGGTCTTTGTTTCGACACATGGAGTTGAAGGTCTTGCTAAAAGAAGCTTGGAGGGCAAGGAGAGAGAGTGAAAACCAATGGCAAAGTATGTGAGTCTCTTTGAATGCCGAAGCAATTTGGCTCCAATCACAGCAGAGCTGCCACATCTTCACCATCACAACACTTTGCCTTGAACGATGAAAGAACCTCTATGGTCTTAAGCATAACCAAAATTGTAGATTACAATAATTATCATCTGAGTGATTCATACTGAACTTACTGAGCTTCATGCAGTTGTTAATTTTAAACTATTAAGTCTCCCTAGGTTCTATGCCTCCCCCTAAAAAACAAGTTTAATTAATTAATTTAGATAATTACAAGGTAGATGAATCCCTTTCGCAAAGCTATTCAGCTCTTTTTCCAACTGAAGAAATTGTACAGTCCAAACCCATCTCTTGAGGCAAGAATCTTGGAAACTGAGTTTTGCAGGTTGGTGAAAAGAGGAAGAGATAGATTAGTAGTCAGATAAGTTTTCCCTTCTCATCTCACTACCTCCTAATTCAGAGAAATACTTACCAGTTCTGCCCCTTGCTTTGCTGAAACTATCACATTGAAAAAAAAAGAAAGTCTGCAGAAACAGAGGTGGGATTCAGCCGGTTCGGAGTGGTTCATGCGATCCAGTAGTTGTCACCTGCCGGTGGGCCTGCCCCCACCCACCTGCCCAGGTGCAATACTGTCCTATATCACTGTGTTTTTGATGTCGCATGCATGTGCGGATGGCACACGCGAGCGAATTGTTGTGTTTATTGATGTTTCTTGCAGGTGAGGACAGCACACATAAGCAAATGGCCGTGTTGTTTGACATCGCATGGATGGCGCATACGTGAGCTCACATTTCTGGTGCTGAGCAAACTGGTTGCTACAATATGTGAAGCCCACATCTGTATAGGAGGATATTTATGGAGATTCTCCATCATCCAAAGCGTGGTTGTCCCAAAGGTGGTTTTCTTTTTTTCTTCCTTTTCTTTTTTTTAAAAAGCATCTCAATTTTTATTATTACTTTTCTTTTCAAACATTTTACTTTTCAGTGAAGACGTTTCTTGGGTGGGAAGCAAAATGTTTTTAAAGAAAAAGAAGAAAATCCAATTGCCTTTTGTAAAATGGACTTTCCATCCATTGTTTCTTGTCCTGCCTTCAGGTGACTTGGAGCATAGGTTGACCCCTTCTTCTTTGTGGCAGCCCTTTAGATATTGGAAAATTGGTATAAGATTCAGGATGTTATAGGATGCCTTCCTCTGCCAGGATCTTGTGCGAGAAAGCTGAAAGGCAGAAAATGTTTCTACAACTGCAGGAGTAATTTGAATGGCTTCTAAAAAATCTGAATGTTGTGAGGCAAAATGATGTTTGTAAACCAGGACTCCCTGATCCCACTCACAATTGCTACTATTGAACCAGAAAGCACCTATTCCCGTGATGGCGAACTCATGGCACGTGTGCCACAGGTGGCACGCGTAGTCATATTGGTGAGCACGCATATGCATGCCAGCCAGCTAATTTTTGGGCCTTCTGGACCCACCGGCAGTATGGAAACAGGCTGTTTCCTACCTCCAGAGGGCCTGAAAAGGGTGGGGAAGGCCTGTTTTTTTGCTCTCCCCAGGATCCAGAGCCTTTCTAGGAGCTTGGGAGGGGGGGGGCAAAACGGCTTTCCCCAACCCCTGGAGGCCCTCTGGAGACCAGAAACAGCCCATTTGCCAACTTCCCACTGGAAGTCGGCAAACGGGCCTTTTCTGGCCTCCAGAGGGCCTCCGAGAGGTTTGGGGGAAGGCCATTTTGGTTTTCCTAAGGCTCCAAGAAAGGTTCTGGATCCCGGGGAGAGCAAAAAACAGATCTTCTGGTCCCACCAGAGGTCAGCAGATGGGCCATTTTCAGCCTCTGGAGGGCCTCGGCGGGGGGGGGGGGGACCATTCCCCCCCCCGGCTCCTAGAAAGGCTCTGGAGCCTGGGAAGAGCAAAAATCGGGCCTACCGGGCCCACCGTGCCAAAAGCGGGAGGACCGCGGGGGAGTGTTGCATGCAGTTGCAGAGCAGCAGGGTGCAGAGAATTATGACTGTCAGCACACGCATGCACAACCCCCCGTGCTCCCCCCGCTTTTGGCCCGTGATAGCAAAAAGGTTCACCATTGCCTATTCCATACCTGTGGGTTTTGTTTTACTTGCCTAAGTGTAAAATCATACTTTCCTCACCAATGAATTTCATTTTGTGTGGTAGGACCCAGTGTTCAAGTGTATCAAGATCCTTCTCTATTTTGAGCCTACCTTCTAGAGCAGGGTCCTCCAAGTTTTTAAACAGGGGGCCAATTCACAGTCCCTCAGACTGTTGGGGGCCCGGATCAGTTGGCTGGGAATGGCTAAGTGGTCATGTGACTAGGTGGGCATGGCCAATTTAACAATCCATTAAACAATTAAACTTTAATTTGTTTTGCTCCTGAGGGTGTTTTATTTGCTTTGGTTTTCATGTTGCTCTTTCGGCTGCCTTGTCTTTTTACTATGTCATTTTTTCAGTTGTTTAGGAGTCTAGTGGTCCACTTCAGGAAACTCAGTTTTGCAGTAATTCTTCTCAGCTCCAAGGAGTTTGAGAAATCTCTCTCTCTCTCTCTCTCTCTCTTTTTCCTTCTCTCTGTCTGTCTCTC
>WNWU01004367.1:0-10049 GCA_012654045.1 Ptyas mucosa | reverse complement strand
CCTACTTCCGGTGGTCCCAGAAGGCCCAAAAATCAGCTGGCCAGCGCGCGCATGTGTACTGGTGCTGAGCTCGCGTGCCCACCAATATGGCTCCACGTGCCACCTGTGGCACACGTGCCATAGGTTCGCCATCATGGCTCTAGGGTTAAAATGAATAATAAGGGCAATAGGGGACATCCTTGTCTTACCCCCTTAGAGATATTAATTTTTTCTGTGGTATCTCCATTTATTATTACTTTTGCCGTTTGAGTTGTGTATATTTTTTCCACCATCTTCGCAAATTTCTCCCCAAAGTTCATATTTTTTAATTGTAAAATGATGAACCGCCAGTTCAAATTGTCAAAAGCCTTTTGGGCGTCCAGAAAGATCAATGTGGCTTGTTTTCCGGGATGGGCTTCGTAATATTCTAGGGTATTTATAATCATTTTCATGTTAGTTTTCATTTGTCTTTTCGGTAGAAATCCAATTTTGGTCTGGGTGAATAAACTTATTTAGGACTTTTTTTTTACTCTTTCAAATATTATGGATGCAAATATTTTGTAGTCTACATTTAATAATGAGATGGGTCTGTAATTGTGGCCTGTTGATGGTCTGTATCTTCTTTTGGTATGAGTGTAATGTATGCTTCTGTCCATGATTTAGGTAGTTTAGCCTCTGCAAGTACTTCAATGAATAATTCCAACATTAATGCCTCTAATGGTTCCTGTACAATCTTGTATAGCTCTGCGGGAAGTCCATCTGGGCTTGGTGTTTTATTGTTTTTTTGCTTCTTCACTGCCTCAAATAGTTCCATCATGGTTATTGTTCCATTTAACATCTTTCTTTTCATCTCTGCAATTTTGATTAAACTCATCCTATCTAGGTATTGTTTGATATTATCTTCTGTTATATTTTCTTTTTTTTCTTTTTTTTGTTAAAAAGTTTTATAAAAAGTACAAACATTTTCTCCCCCCTCTCCCTAACCCACACCCCCCCTTTTCCCTCCCACATACCCAACCCCCCTCCCATTTCCCCCACCCCCTCCCCCCTCCCTGAACTTCCCAGGACTAGCACAGGGTCTAACATTCAGCAAACCTAAACTATAATCTGCTAACGATACATTGAGCTACATTAACCCTAGATCTTTAACTCCTAGCACACAAAACATTATACACATAAAACACTAACAAAGTCAGAATATTTCATTCATAAGCTATTTGAAATTTTTTAGTCCGATATTTGTTTTGGATATAATCGATCCATCTTCTCCATTCCATTATATATCTTTTGTTCAAATAATCTCTAAGGTATGCGGAAATTTTCGCCATTTCTGCCAAATGTACTACTTTTAATGTCCATTCCTCAATGGTGGGTATATCTTCCTTCTTCCAATATTGTGCCACCAGTAGTCTTGCTGCCGTTATTAAATTTAAAATCAACTTAGTTTCTATTACTGTACAGTCCGTTATTATTCCCAACAAAAAAAACTGGCGTAAACTTAATATTTTTCTTCAAAATATTTTGAATAATCCACCAAATTTTAACCCAAAACACCTTAATTTTTTTACAAGTCCACCATATATGGTAATATGTGGCATCCTGGCAATCACATCTCCAACATTTGGGCTGAAAGTTTGAATACATACAAGCTAATTTTTTGGGTCTAAATGCCATCTGTAAAACATTTTGTAAAAATTTTCTCTTAGATTTTGAGCTTGTGTAAATCTCACATTTCTAACCCATATACTTTCCCATGTATCAATCGGTATTACTTCCCCTATATTTTGAGCCCATTTTATCATACAATCCTTAACTAATTCAGTTTCTGAATCTATTTCCACTAATGCATTGTATACCCTTTTTATATGCCTTTGGCTTTGGTCTCTAATTTGTTTAATTAGATTCTCATCCTGACACAAAATACCCATTTTTTGGTCTTCTGTCCATCTGGCCTGTAGCTGGCCGTACTGGAACCATGTTTTAATCACTCTTTCCTCTTTTAGTTGTTGAATAGTTTTTAATTGAAATATGTTTCCATCCCTATATAGAAGTTCTTTATATGTAATCCCATCTTGTTTTTGCTCTATACTTATGTTCTCTATCATGTGTCTGGGTATTGTCCAAATTGGTAACTTATCATTTAATTTATATCGATATTTCTTCCAGACACGTAACAAAGCACTTCTTAGTATGTGACTTTTAAAAATAGTATCTACCCTTTTATCATACAGTAAATAAGCATGCCAGCCATAAACCAGGCCATACCCCTCTATATTTAATATACTTTTCTCCGTTGAGTTAACCCAATCACTGACTGCTGACAAGACAGCTGCATCATAATACAACTCTAAGTTAGGCATTTTAAGGCCTCCTCTTTCCCTAGCATCCTGCATTATTCTCTGTTTTACTTGTGGTTTCTTCCTTGCCCAAACAAAAAGTATTTACACCTTTTTGCCACTCCTTCAAATTTTTATCATTTTTAAGTATAGGTATCATTTGAAAAAGGAACAGAAACCTCGGCAAAACATTCATCTTGACTGCGGCTATCCTTCCCAACAGTGACAGTTGCAATTTTTCCCAGCTTTGCATCTCTACTTGTATCTTATGCCATAATGGTTCATAATTATGCTGACACAATTTCATATTTGTTGTCAGGATATTAACCCCTAAGTACTTAACCTTTTTAACAATTTCAAATCCCATTGTAGTTTCCATCTCCTCTTTTTGTTTTACCATCATATTTTTAGCTATTATCTTTGTTTTGGCTGCATTTATTTTAAAACCTGATACTTGTCCATAGTCCTTAATTATGTCCATCAGAGCCTTGATATATTGTAATGGTTGGGTTAAGGTAACCACCAGGTCATCTGCAAATGCACGTAATTTATAGTCGTGCTGTCTGATTTTAATTCCTGTTATACTTTCTGATCCACATATTTTATTCAGCAATATTTCTAATGATAAAATAAACAACAATGGAGACAAAGGACAACCTTGCCTTTTTCTATATTAAAATTATCAGTTAAGCCTCCATTAATTATTATTTGAGCTGTTTGTCTCTGATATATTGCCTTAATTGATTGCACAAAATAGTTTCCAAACTTCATCCTTTCCAGTAAATTAAGTAAAAATTGCCAGTTCAGTCGATCAAACGCTTTCTCCGCATCTAGAAATATTAACGCTGCAGGGACCTGGTTGTTCCTACCCAAATACTCCAATATGTTAACAATGTGTCTTACATTAGTTTTCATTTGTCTACCACTTATAAAACCTGTTTGATCATAATGTATCATTTGTTGCATAACTTTCATTAATCTGTTTGCTAATACCTTAGCAAAGATTTTATAATCTGTATTTAATAGTGATATAGGCCTATAATTTTTTGGATCTAAGTGATCTTGTCCTTCCTTTGGTATTAAAGAAATAAAAGCTGTCTTCCAAGATGGAGGTACCATTCCACCTTGTTGTATATTATTAAATAATTGTTTCAGTGGGTCAACCATCTCTACCTGTAAACTTTTATAATAAACCGCTGTCAAACCGTCCATACCTGGGGCCTTACCAGACTTCAATTCTTTAATTACAGACATAATTTCCTCAGAAGTTATTGGCTGATTTAAAATGTCCCTCTGATCTTGTGTAACTAACAAAATATTCTCTTTCTGTAAATATCTATCTATATCTATATCTTGAATTTTATCAGCCATATATAATTTTGAGTAAAACTCTAAAAAAGACTTCTTTATCAATTCTTGCTGATAAACCTCCTTCCCTTTGTATTTTATTTTTTCTATTGTCCTTTGGCTCTGCTTTTTTCTCAACAAATACGCTAACCACCTACCCGGTTTATTGGCGTTAAAAAATGTGTTATGTTTAGCATATTGTAAATTAGTTGCTGTTTGATCTGCTATCAACATGTTAAATTGCCCTTTCAATAATTTAATTACCTCTTTAATTTTATTATCTATTGGATTCAATATCAACATTTGTTCTTTTTTCTTTATTTCTTCTTCTAACAATTTTCTTTTTTCCCCCTGTTTCTTTCTAAATTTATTATTCAAATATATCAAAATACCTCGCATATATGCTTTGCTTGCATCCCACACCATTTCCACAGGGGTACCCTTTTGCATATTTATAGCAAAAAATTCTTTCATAAATCTCTTACATTCCTTTACATTTTCCTCATATCTAAACAAATTTTCATTTAACCTCCAGGACCGTTTAGGTCCCTTCCCATACTCCATTTCTACCCAGACTGGACTATGATCAGTTAGCGTTCTTGGAAAAATCTTCGTAGTCTTCACCCTGGGGAAAAGATCAGTAGTTATTAAAATAAAATCAATCCTGGAAAAGGACTGATGTCGATCTGAAAAAAAAGTAAAGTCTTTTTCTGTTGGATTTCTCTCCCGCCAAATATCCTTCAATTCCCAGTCCTCCATCAATTCAAAAAAGAATTTTGGCAGTTTTGCTCTTGTAAAAAGACTTTGTTTAGGTCCCGTCTTATCTTCTTTAACATCTATAACTCCATTCCAGTCACCGAGCAAAATACACGATTTATAATTCCATTGCGTCAGCTTTGCATGTAAAAGTCTATAAAAAGTTTCCTGTTGTTGATTTGGTGCATAAACTCCCACTAAGAGTAATTTCACCCCTTTTATTAGGACTTCTATTGCTAAAAATCTTCCTTGATCATCTGCTTCAATTAATTTTGCAATTAAGTCCTTCTTCAAGTAAATAACTATGCCATTTTTCTTATCTGGTGCTGCTGCAACATAGTGTACACCCAATCTTGTATTTATTAAGTATTTTTGATCTTGTGATCTGAGTTTCTTGTAAGCAAACTACATCGTTTTTAAATTGTTTAAGGTAACAAAATATTTTACTTCTTTTCTGTGGTGAATTCAAACCATTAACATTCCAGGTTAGGAATCTAGTTCCCATCCTTAAATCTCTGAAGCCTTTGGAGCATTTGCTGATTTTCACGCTTTAATTGACCTTTGGGTCTAGCTCCTCCCACAGCTTCTGTTTTAGTAGTTTCTCGTGCTATACCATCAGTGATTGTTGCAGTCTTAGCTCTTCTTTGCGTTTAGCTGTTGCGGCTCTAGTCTGTCTTCGATCCTTTGGTTCTTCTGGTATATCAATCAACTGTATCTGAAGAAGGTCTTCTTGGCTGGTCGAAATTGAAATTCCCCCCTGTGCTATTGCCAGCAAGTCTTCTCTCTCCTGTGGTCTCTCCTCAATTAGTTGTTTCTTGCCTTTGATTTCAGGTGATTTTGACCTCCCAGCCTTCTGTTATATTTTCTTGAAGACATAAATTTTTGAAGAATTCTTGTATTATGTTCTTTTTTTCTTCCCTCCTATGGTGTGTAACTCCCTTCTCGTCTTGCAATTGATGTATTATTATTTTTTTCCTTTTCTTTTTTTAATTTGTAAGCTAACCATCGCCCCAGCTTGTTTGCGTGTTCGAAAAAATTTTGTTTTGCTATTTTGACTTTTTGTGCCATTTCTTCTTGTGTGGTCAAGTTCAGTTTGTGTTTTATTAAGTCTCTTTTTTTTTCTTTTATTGTTTTGGGGTTCTTTCTGCAAGTCTAATTCCAATCTTTTGAGTTCTTCCTGTAGTGTATCTTGTTTTTGTTTTGTTTTCTTGTTTCTTCTTGCCACATATGCTATTGTCAATCCTTGGATATATGCTTTCGTTGTATCCCACAAGTTTTGTAGTGACATTTCTTCTTTTCTGTTTAGCTTGAAGAAGAGTTTCAATTCCTTTTCCATCATTTGTATATATTCTTTGCCTTTTAGTATGTCTTGGTTCATTGTCCATCTCCGCTTCTGCTTCTGTCCTCTCCATGTCATTTTTATTGGGTTGTGGTCTGCCCAAGTATTGGTCATTATATCTACCTCTTCAATCTCTCGTCTTAATCCCAGGATCATCCATACCATATCAATTCTTGACCATGATTGGTGTGGGTTTGAATAAAATGTGTATTGGCTATTTTTAACATTTATTTCTCTCCATGCGTCTTGTAAGTTCAATTCTTGTGTCATCTCAAAGAATGAATTTGGTAACGTTCTTTTCTTTTTCTTATTTCTTTTATTGCTTTTATAATCCTTTTTGATATCCACTATTGCACTGAAGTCACCTATTAAGCATATATTTTCATATTCTGTTTCTGTTATTTTATTGTGTACTTTTCTGTAGAATTCATTTTTATTATTGTTTGGTGCGTATATTGTGGTAAGCATTATTTGTTTTTGATCTGTTTCTATCTCTATCATTAAAATTCTTCCCTCCTCATCTGCATATATTTGTTTAGATTTTAATCTTTCCTTAATATATAATGCAATTCCTCTTTTTTTTGTGCTAATGTTATGTAAAGTTTCCCTATTTTTGGATTTTCTAGAAGTTTGCCATATTGTTTCTTGATGTATACTTCCTGCAAACAAACAATGTCCATGTCCAATATTTGTAGTTTTGTGAGAGTTTGTGTTCTTTTCACAGGTGAGTTTAGTCCATTTATGTTTATTGAAAGCTTCTTAACTTCCTCCTCCATTTCATTACTTATATACCATTCTTAATTTTCTTGTATTTCTTGTCTCTCTCTGTATTTTTACTCTTGTACCCTCTCGTTCTACTCCTTCTTTTTCTTGTTTCCTTGTTTCTTCTCTTTCTACCTCGTTGTCCTCTGCTTGGTGTTCCTCCTGACTCCTCCTCTCTACCTCTTCTCTACTCTCTTGTTCTTCCTCGGCTGTGAAATGGTGCTCAAAGAACCTGTGTGCTTTATCAAGGGTATCAATTTTGAATTTCTTCTCCTGCCAGGTGATCAAAATGCCTTCTGGAACAAGCCATCTGAACATCATGTTATATCTGATTAATTGTGTAGTTAAAAATTGGTAGTGTCTTCTCTGGTTTCTCATTCTTCTAGATATTTGTCTCAAGATTTGTATTTCTTTTCCTTTATATATTATAGGTTCTTCCCTCGTTTTTTTGTATATTTCATCCCTTATTGCCTTTTTCATGAACCTCACATGTACTTCTTTTGGTAATCTATGTCTCCTTGCGTAGTTTGTGTGTACTCTGTACACTTCATCTGTCTCTCCGTATATCCTGTTTGTTTTTCTGTAATGTATCTGTGAGTATTTCTGCCATGGTCTCACCTAGATCTTAAGTTTAAGTTTAAGTTTATTTAATTTGTATACCGCCCTCCTCCTGAAGGACTCGGGGCGGTGAACAGCCATAAATAAAACATATAAATACAACATTTAAAACCCACTAAAATCCAATTAAATAAATTTGGCCATAGAAATATTAAAACCCCAATAATTTAAAACAAATTAAAATTTATAATATTAATTAGAAAAGGGGAATCAGGCCAGGCCTGCCTGACGAAATAAAAAGGTCTTAAGAGCGCGGCGAAAGGTGCGTAGGTCCGGGATCTTCTGAATCTCCAGGGGGAGCTCATTCCAGATAGTAGGTGCCCCCACAGAGAAGGCTCTCCCCCTGGGGGCCGCCAGTTGACATTGTTTGGCCGACGGCACCCAGAGGAGGCCCTCTCTATGAGAGCGTACCGGCTGGTGGGAGGCCACTGGTGGCAGTAGGCGGTCTCGTAAATAACCAGGTCCTAAGCCATGGAGCGCTTTAAAGGTAGTAACCAAAACCTTGAAGCGCACCCAGAAGACCACCGGGAGCCAGTGCAGCTCGCGGAGGAGAGGTGTCACACAGGAACGCCATGTCGCTCCCGTAACCACACACGCGGCTGCACTCTGCACCAGTTGGAGCCTCCAGGTGCTCCTCAAGGGGAGCCCCATGTAGAGAGCATTACAGTAGTCCAGGCGGGAAGTGACGAGGGCGTGAGTGACCGTGTGTAAAGAGTCCCGATCTAGAAAGGGACACAACTGGCGGATCAGGCGAACCTGATAAAAAATCCCCCTGGTCACGGCCATCAGGTGCTCTTCTAACGACAGCCGTGAGTCCAGGAGGACGCCCAAGTTGCGAGCCCTCTCCGTGGGGGCCAATGACTTGCCCCCAATAGTCAGTGATGGCACCAACTGACTATATCGGGACGTCGGAAACCACGGCCACTCGATCTTGGATGGGTTGAGTCTGAGCCAGTTACTCCCCATCCAGATCCGTACGGCCTCCAGGCACTGGGACATCACTTCAAGGGCATCGTTGGGGTGGTCTGGGGTGGAGATGTACAACTGAGTATCATCAGCATACTTATGATACTTCACCCCGAAACCACGGATGATCTCACCCAGTGGCTTTACATAAATATTGAACAGAAGGGGCGAGAGGACCGACCCCTGTGGTACCCCACAAATGAGGTGCCTCGGGGTCGACCTCTGCCCCCCTGCCAACACAGACTGCCACCGGTCGGAGAGAAAGGAGGAGAACCTCCGCAACACAGTGCCTCCCACCCCTAACGTTTCCAACCGGTGCAGCATGGTGCCCCCTATTCCTAACCCCCTCAACCACTGCAGCATGATACCATGGTCGATGGTATCAAAAGCCGCTGAGAGGACTTCCGCTTCCGGTTCCGCTGGCGACAGACTCTGATTGGGCTAGCTCTGGCCCCAGAGTCCGATCCCCCCCATCTGGAGGCCCTTTGGGCCAAGCGCCCCATTATTGGGGCATTTGCCGTTTGAGGGCGGCTCGCCAGGGGTCCCCTGCCTCACTTCCAGGGGCCGGGAGGCCGATGCTGGCGCGCCCGAGGCTCCAGAGGGGGTGGGAGGCGATCGGCGGCTTTTCTTTGAGGCCGCGGAGGCGCCACAGCGCCTAAGGGGACCGGTGCTAACTAAGAAGGCACAACGGACTGAACTGATTGGTTGGAGTTGGAGCAGGCATCCTGGAGGCGAGAGGGGGGGTTGGAGTTCCCCCCCCCCTTGTAGCTGGAAAGGAGCTGTGGCAGAGAACTAGGGGGAAGGAGATGGAGTGAAACCCCTTACCTTGCTGACTTTTCCTTGGAGGATGGCTGTGGCAGAGTTGCTTGGAGAGGTCTGGTGGCCTCTCCTCCCGGTAGGCAATGGCGACGGTCTGACTTCCTGCTTCTTTATTTATGATTGAAGACAACATTCTCCTCTGGCTTCCTGTTTGACCTACTCTATACTTCGGACTCGTTGCTCCTGTGAGCGCCCACTGGTGGATAGTTGAAAAACTACTCTGATTGCTAATCCCTCTTTCTTCTCTGGAGGTTTGCCTTTTGATTTCTCATCTTCTACTGATCTAAGATGGCTAAGGGCCACAAACCAGCAGCAGCTGACATGGGGAAAATTTTGGAAAGACTGGCAATATTGGACCAGAAGTTGGACAAGTTAGATGACGTGCAAAAAGGATTATCTGAAATTAAATCTGAAATGACATTTATGAAAAAAGATTTAAATGATGTTCAACAGCTGGCAGAGCAAAACAAGAAGAAGATGGGGGGTCTGGAGGGGGAGGTACGGGCACTCCAGAAGGTGGAGGACGGGAGAGGAAATGCAATGTTAACTTTACAATTGGATAAGATGTCTTATTTTCTCAGGTTCCAAAATGTGGAACAACTTGACCAGGAAAATTTGAGAGAAGTGATGGTTAAAATGTTGGGTGAATTTTTAGAAAGAGATTTGGAGTCTATTGGAAGGGATGTGGATTTGGTCTACAGAGTAAACTCACAATTTGCAATTTTACATAATTTACCAAGAGAGATTCATATTAAATTTGTGAGAAGGGAACTGAGAGATGAGATATTGAGAAAACAAAGACTGGGGGCGCTGGTGTACAGGGGCAAGGAGATCACCATCCTGAAGCAGATTCCCAGACAGGTACGAGAATTAAGAAGAAAATATTATTTTTTATCAAATAAGCTGTACCTCAAGGGAGTAGGTTTTAGGTGGTTGATTCCGGAGGGCTTGATGATTTTTTGGGAGGACAGTAAGAAGAAAATTAATACTGTAACGGAAGCTAAGGCTTTTCTTGACCAACATAAATCCTTCCTAGGTGGAGAAGATACAGGAGCCGAAGAGGGGGAAGTATTAGATGATCAAGGAGCGGAGGCGGACGGAGCTGCTGCGGCCCGGGAGTGGGGGGG